>VDFB02342480.1:0-48771 GCA_007258455.2 Sequoia sempervirens
CACAAAAGGGGTTCTTGTCCCCAAGTGGAATTGAAAGGGACTTTTGATGAATTTTAGAATTCCTCAAAATCTACATGGGAAAAGGAAAGGTGGTTGGGAGGATAAATGTGAATTAAAATTCACATTCATAAGATGATCTAGAAGGGGATAAAGGTGGGCTCCAAAAAGGTGGGACTTGGTCACATGTGGAGATTGTGACAAGTCCAAGGTTCTAGAAGCCTTGGGAGAATGGAATGTGAATTAAAAATTCACATTTAAAGGAGGGGAGTCTAGAGACAATAAATGTGAATTAAAAATTCACATAGGAGAGAGGGTTATCATTAAAAATGAAAAATGGAAGAATTGACCAAAAAAGAGGTGCTAAATTTAGTTAATGATTTTGGTTAAGGTTGTGCAAATATTGGATTAGGCTAATTAACAGAAGGTTAGAGGCAAGTGGCAAATGTTGGAGGATGTGACAAGGAGAGAGAAAGTGAGGAATTTTAAATTGATTTTTAAATCAAAAGGAGGATAAGTGACTAAATTAAATAAATTAGTGTATTTATTTAATTTAGAGAGGAATAAAGTAAAAGACAAAGTATTAATTATTAAATTAAATACTTTATCAGTATGAGACACAGGGGGTAATATTAATTTAATAAATTAATATTAATATGATAGGCGTGAACGCACCAAATTTAATCATATGGAAGTGATTAAATTTAGGTATCTACACAAGCATACATGGAGAACAATTCATTCATAAATAAAATAACAAGAAGAATATTCTCATGCTCGTTATCGCTTATCCAATCAAATGACAGTAATGTAGCTTCTCTAAACAGTAACAAGCTTGATAATAGCCTCATAATGAACCTCTAACACTCAAGTTGATAGATTGCTTCACTCAAATCCACTCACTTCCAATATAAATGAACTCTCTCTCTCTCTCTCAAATAAAATAGAGTAAAAGTTGAAAATAATGTAGACTAAAAATGCTTGCAAGAATGCGTCCTCAACAAATGATCAAGCACCACTATTTATATAACTATTTGGTAACTACTCAGCCTATAGTTTAGGCATGAGTTATGATAGCAACAAGCATGCACAACAACACATATATCTCAGCAAAAAGATGGCGATTATGGAAGCTCATACTCAGCATAAACATCTACAGATCGACCTTGCTTGATCGACAACAAATTGAGACTTATTCAAATCTACACATGGATAATTCGAATTATCTCCAACAATGGACATCTACAGGTATAAGGAATCAAAGGTGGCACCAAAGCCTCCACACTATTCTCAAAGCTGGTGTGGTTTCCATTCAATTAGAAACAATTAATATCCAATTTGCGACACCATGCTTTCATCGACTTAGTATAGGTGTGAGTCAATTTAGATATTTATTCACTTTGACAAATTCATTGACCAATTACTCACGTCTTAATAGATGTTGGTTCAAGCTCAAAGACATGGTGCTTTAAGTTTTACCAAGTCAAAAATGTTCTTACAATAGGTGTCGACTAAGTCTACACCATGCATCGGCATGATGCAACAAGTTATAATGAAATATGCATGTTCCATAAAGCGTAGTAGCAAGAGTAAAACTCAGCTTCTCAAAACACAGTCATAATTGACCTCTATCATGGTAAATGATAGTCGATTCCTAAGCAATGGTTAATATATTAATATATATTAATATATAAATAATACTACAAATACATATATATTAATACCAATATATATGTGTATATATGTATATGTATATTCATATATATATATATATATATATATATATGTTAATATATATTTATATATACCTTTTGCCACCAAGCAAGTATACATTCGATATACAAATAAGTATAAT
Organism: Sequoia sempervirens; assembly: GCA_007258455.2. Lineage (NCBI taxonomy): Eukaryota > Viridiplantae > Streptophyta > Pinopsida > Cupressales > Cupressaceae > Sequoia > Sequoia sempervirens. The sequence continues at coordinate 1,853 of VDFB02342480.1, forward strand.
CAAGATAGTATTCACATAATATATCTATTATATATATATATCAGTATATGCCTCTATGTACATGTATATGTATGTATACCTATATCGATACATTAGTATGGGCATGTCCATTTGCCAACGTATGAGTGTATCGATACACACACACATATGTTCACATTCGATTCACATATAGCCTTATTCACAATTACCATTGTATTGATAAACGTTCATGTATGGTACATATATACATGCGCATATACATGTCATTAGATACCATTGACATATATGTGCATATATGTACACATACTCCACGTATGTTCTTCTTATCAATATAATCGTAATAGTACAAGAAAGAACTCTAAAGCTCAAATGTATAAACATCACCCAATAATGCATTTCAGTAGTATCAAGACTTTTACTTATGCAAACACATCAACTAAGGATGACTTACCTTCTTCCCACAAACTAACTCAACTCAATTATTCTACTATGGTGTGTGTGTATGCTTAGATAGTTTGTTACTGGTTGCCTGACCAATATCTTCTCCTAAGTGATACTTCCCCTCCGCCTGGAGGAATTGAACATATACCTACAACCACTAACACGTGCACGACAATCAATTGTTCATAACATATGCAGTATACATAAAACATCTCCAAAGTTAGAATATCAATTCAATAACCATCCATTCACATATATGCAATACTTTTCCATGAGATAACATTCACATGCAATGCATTGATAACAAAGTATAAGCATAATTTATTCATCTCCATAATTCACATTACATTCATATTTACCCTACACAGTAATAATAAATAGTAATTTCACAATTGGGGTGTAACACTACATGATGTAGTTGTGGTCGCTAAATCTGCATTTACCTCAAATATCAAAAACTTTAGAGTTATTAGCAAATGAAGTAAAAACAAACTAAGCAACTCCTATGAAATATTGAATCATGCTTCATAATGTAATCAAAACAAAAAATATCAAATGAACTAAGTGAAAGCATAAGCAAGAATCAAACTCTATCTCATATTGGATTGGTGCTATTGTGGAAAATAGCCCTTTCCCAATCTTTTGCTAAGCTCCATGATGAAAATGCTATGAAGAATGATATTGAATGCTAAGATGATATGGATTCAAATGACAATGATATGGAGAAAGATCTCAAGATTGTGGAGGATTTGAACAATAGAGAGACCTCTATTTATGGCTAAAAGTGATAAAAGAATGCCAAACATGGAGGATGTGGAACTAAAAACAAACCAATGAAAAGAGGCCACTTGTCAACTTGTCATAGGTTGGAGGATGAGCACATTTTGGTCAATGTGCCAAAGAGAGGGAGATTTCAAATTTGAAATTGAGAGTAGTTTGACCTTTGCAAGGGACATGTAAGAGCCATCTAAGAGCTCATAAATGCTTTGTTGGGTGTACATGTCCACTTGTTTTTGAATTCAAATTTGAGGGAATATTCCTCAAAGATGCTTTGTTGAGGAAAATGATGATTTTATAAATGAATTAAAATGATTTATTGGTGCAAGTGAGAAAAGCTAGAGGATGTAATGGGTGGTTAGATTAGGTTAATCAGGATTAGATTAACTTAATGACGATTAGATGCTTTGACCCCTTTGACTTGAATATTTTGATTTATTTAAATCAAAAAGGGATGAAAGGTGATTTCAAACTTAATTAAATAAAGGATTGAATTATTTAATCAAGAAGGGTGATGTTAGGATCAAGTTGATTTATTTAATTTAAGTGATAATTTAGGAAGATTGATAAAATAAGCAGTTGTTGTTGAATGGATGAATATGACCTAATTGGATGCATTTCTTCCAATTTGCGTGTCTACATCTGCCCCTCTTTGGAAGCAATGTACTTGTTGTGTTGGACTTTAAAGAATAAACTCCATGATAAATTAAAAAAAATTGATTTTGGATGCCCATTGAAGTACCTTTGGTACATTGCCCCTTCGAGAGATCAAGCAAAAAGTTTCAATTTGAGGGTCAATCTCACGATAAAGAGGTTCAAAATGGATGGTTATGGATGATGATGAAAATGAGATGGTTTTTAAGATGCTTAGAATAACAAATCTATATTATCTTAAACAACAAATGATGATATGATGTGAGATGGATGAGATTGATGATGCAATGTGCTATGATTATGCAATGGATGATTTATGTAAATATATGATTTATGAGATGCTTAGACTAACAAATCTATATTATGATGATGAACATGCATGCGAGATGATATGCTAAATGCTAATGATTTGTGGATGCAGGATGGATGCACTAGTGATGATGATTAATTATTCATGTTGTGATGTTAGTGCGGAAAAGAAGATATTAGATGATGACAAGAGGATCCAACAAGTCCATGATCTGATGAGACTTTATTAGAGATGATGATGATGATAGATGATGATGATTTGCTTATCAAGGAATAGGATTTTAAAAGGGCTACTTACCTTATGTTTGATAACACACGTAGGCACAATGCATCAAGGTATAAAGAACCAAGATGGTGTTGTACCTAGTGCGATGGACTTTGACTCGACAAATATATAGGAGTATTCTTGTTCACCGGCATGAAAACCTTGCTAGAATACCCTAATAAAGCAAGTATTCACAAATTATAATACAAAATCCAACAAACTGTGAATAAAGAATATTGTTTATTCCTATCTATACAAATTCATTGTTTGAATATGTCAGAGGTCATGGGCCGTACAATAAGATAAAATCAAAAGAAAAGATCAAATGCACAAACAAGTCGATATTTCATTGCCTCTATTAAAGAGTTGTTTGATAGGATAAGAATCTGAAGTGATATCAAAATGATGCCCAGTATGAAACGATATATCCTAGGACATGCATTGTATAGGATGATGATGGGTTAGTCGGTGGTGGTAGAGTACATTGATATAAGGTTGACATGTCTAAAAATGATCAAGAGTTTGATTTTGTTTTAAAGGTTTGTTGTTTTGATTTTGATTTTACGATTGAAGGTTGCTTTTGCTGACCACTATGATTGTTTTTATTTGTGTTGCCAAAGGATGAAGGTGATGATTAGTTTATTATAGATGATTGATTATTGCAGGTGAAAGCAAAATGGGACTGATGGATTTTTTCAAATATTTGGATTTTTTGACGTTTTTGGAATGTTTTGAGGTTGTTTTTGGGTTTTTGGATTTTTCAAATATTATGATTTTTGATTTTTCAAATGTTTTTGGTTTCCTTGAGATTTTATGAATGTTTTGGATTTTGTTGTTTTTTTGAATGTTTTGGATTTTGATTTGTTTTTGTCATTTTGGTTTTGTGTCACAGGGAAGTGATCGAGAATAGCCTTGCCTACATTTAATGAGAACTGACTTATAGTTTGGATCACCATATTTTTTGATGTTTTGACTTTTATGAATGTTTTGATTTTTGATGTTTTACTGGTGTTTTTGGATTTTTCGTATGATTTTGACGATTTGGATATGGATGTGTGTGACGATATCAGTGCTCTATTTTGGATTTTGTTGAAAACCAATCTAAGGTTGATTGATCATCTCGATGGATTGATGATGATAACATTGTTGAGGATGCACAGCAATGCAAGGATAGTGTTAAGCAACACAAGAATTAGGATGTTGATGGGATTGATGATGATAACATTGTTGAGGATGCACAACAATGCAAGGATTGTGTTTAAGCAACACAAGGATTGAGATGTCGATTGGATTGATGATAACATTGGTAGAGGTGCAACAATGCAAGGATAATGTTTAAGCAACACAAGGATATCCCAAGTGGTTTTGATTGGATTTGGTGGAATCTGATTGATGAAGCTTGATTTGGAGCAAAGTTGTTGAATGATGATTTGATGTATGACGTTTGAGGTACAAATGGGGTAGGCGATAGTGATTATTTGGATGATGTTTGTTGAAGAATAAAAAGCTTGATAGGATATGATTCTCATGAGAAATATGCCATAGGCTAGTGATTTGGATTTTGGATCACAAATGCTTTAACCAATTTGATTTCACATTTTCCAATGTTTAGATCGCCACATAAGTCAGAGGACATAGATCAAGATTTATTCTCGAAGTAAGATGTAAATAGTTGCCCCCAATATCTAGTAATGTACGAAATGCTCCTAATAGGTGGATTCTCAGATAAGTGTATGGATGGATGGATATGGTAAGCATGCAAAGGATGCCAAGGATTATCTTGTGACAAGATACAATGTTCAGATAAAGAATGCTTATTTGGATAATGTTTCATGGCTCAAATAATGCTGCATAGGATAGGATCCATGAAAACAACCCATGTCAAGATGTTTACCATAAGCAACTATAAAGTGTGCCCCAAATTTTTTCAAGATCAAGATGACTCGGACTATGGATGCAAATATGTGTGAATGGATTGGATAAATGGTTCATGGATGAATGGATTTATTATGGATAAGATAGATGGAATGTTGGCTTTATTATAGATGGGATGAGATGCTTTCTCCTGGAGTGGCACACGTAGATGCTCGATTCTACGCATGATGCCTGTTTTCTAGGTTTTCGTCATGGTCTTGCCCAAAGCGCCACCCATGCGGTTTTCACTAGAGGATGATTTTTTCTTTACTGTTTTCAATCCTTTTTCTTGTTTTTTTTGGATTTTCATATTTATTTTTTTATTTTTATTTTTTCGAAAGATTTTAAGCTCATGCTGAGTCACAAGGTGTTGTTGATGTAGATGCCCCTGTCATAATGTGCCATCGATATCCTACTTGAAGAAGTTGCTTTGCTAGAATACGTGCACTTGAATGCAACTTTTGGGATTCTTGATCTGCTTTATTGATGTTAGGATTAACTATGTCTCTATGCATACATCGTGATAAAGTTCCTTCATAATCCTTATGATGAAGGGTCATTGCCAATACATGGTCAATGTGAGAATTGGATATTATGCGTGGAGGCATGGATGGAGTGTGTTTAGGGATCATAAAAGATGGATTGGTTGACAATTTGGAACCTTTGACTCTCCAAACGTGGGAAGACGAGCAATGATGGGTGGATACAAAATTGTGCATGGAATTAGGACCAACTGCTTGATATACTTTATACGTCGCTTGAAAATCTTATTTTTACTTTTGTGGACATCTTTGATGGATACTTTTCCCTTTTTTATTTTGCCCCATAGTTTCTTTGACTAATGGAGTTTGATAGGGATAATCTTTCTTTGTATGTTTTGGTATCCATGCGTATTTGATTTGTCCATTACGCCTCTTAGATTCTTTTGCTTTGGTAGCATTCTTTGTACTTTGATTCAACTCTTTCTTTTGACGTTGGTCCCAATTTGTGGATGGGGTGATGGCTGGATGAAGATTCGTGACATGGCTGGTTGTGGTATTGGCATTGGTTTCACTAGAAGGATTCTTTGTGCTCCCTATGTTGGCGTTTGCTTGAGACAAAGTTGCCCCCAGTATGGTGGTTGTAGTACCTTCATGCTTTGATTTTGCCTGTTCCGAGAGCTCTTGTTTAGAATGTGTTCTCTGATAAGTAACCATTACAGGTGACATTGTTTCAATTTTTTGCTCTGCTAACTTTGAATTATGTTGTTCTATCTGACTTGTTTCCTTAAGTAGATAATGTTGGATATCTGCATGCCTGATGTCCTTAGTCTGAAGTTGGGATATATTTGATCTTGATGTTGACAACTCAATAACCTGCTCTTTTTGTGTAATAATGTCAATGGTAAAGAAATCTTGTTCTGAATGAAGATCATCTACGTGTCCATTCACAGAAAGCATCTCATGGGTAGATGGAGGAGCATGTGCTACATGGATATGATCATCCTGCATAGATAGGAGAGTGTCCATTAGATTATTGTAGTATCTTGAATATACAAATTCTTGATCTTGATTAATTTCGGAGTTGCTTTTGACATGCTTTGGATCAAGTTCTTGACATGGGTTAGTTTCAAAGGATGGATTGCTTATAAAAGGTTCTTGGATGTCATCATTAGGCATGAGAATTGGCTCAATATCCTCTTAATTTTTTAGCGGAATTGGATCAAGTGTCGAGTTTGTGGTTCCTTTAGTATCTACACCCATGAAGTCAAAGGGGGTCAACATGTCTTGGAAAGGACCATTGCTAGACTTTGGTGAAATATTTTGATCATGCTTTGGAATAAATTCTTGAGATATGTCCTCTAACTTATAAGGTGATGTAGAGACATTTTCAATACGATCATTGGTCGATGGATCGTGCATTATGTCAATAGGATCAAATACTTCTAGTACTCCTTGAAATAGATCACCAAAAAGTGGCTCTTCATGTATGGTGAGTTGATCATTGGATGGGGTAAAAACATCTTCAAGGTGTTCATTGATGGATAGATCATCATTGTCCCCAATAGTTATCATTTTTTGTGTTTGTGCTTGTGTTTGTTGGGTGGCTTGAGAGGCTTGTTGCACTTGTTGAGCTTGTGTTGCTTGTTACATGGCTAGATATTGTTGGATGGCCTTTTGGTAGGCCTGGTGAGCTTTTTGTGCAATGCCATATTGTCTTGCTACATTTGGTTTTGGTGTAGTGGTGGTGGATTTGGAATTGTGTTGGATGTAGTGATGAGTGGTTGAGATACGCTTGGAGTGATCATGGTAGTGAGGGGTTGATATGTGATGGGTGTGATAGGGGGTGGACATTTGGAGTAGTGGTAAGATTGGAACAGGCTGAGGTGATGGAGTCCTTGAGAGGAGACCATGGTATTTTGGTTATTTGGGAATTGATGTTGTCATTTGAATTTAGATATCATCATTGGTGTGATATGATGGTATATTCAAAAGGATTTGATGCAAATTCAGCCTTGATTAGAGGTGTTAGGTGGATTGATTTGGATGGAGTGATGATTGCTAAGTAAAGGAAGCTAAAGCCGAGAATGATGTTGTCCATAAGGTAATGAAATTGGTGGAGATGTCTTCCAAGCAATGACTCAACTATTTTGGTAAGTGTAGCAATTTGATCTTGCCAAATTTGATCTTGATTTCGATCTTGACTCCCTTGATATAGTTGATTTGGTTTTTGTTCAAGCAAATTTGGGATGCATACTTGTGTTTTTTTGAATGGGATCATGGAAAAATTGATTTTGGACAGTGCTCTAATTTGGAATGATGTTCAGATTTGACATGATAGTTTGAAATTGAACATTGTTGATTGAATCACATTGCCTTGTTTTGGAGTCATTAACATCTTGTTTGGACTCTGAACAACATTTGTATGATTTGCAAACATATTTATCCCAAAGTTTGTTGGCTTCATGTTTGGAAAAATTGTACTTGGTACATTCTCATTTGGCATGCAGGGATTTGGTGGGATGATGTTGTTCGTTTGAAGGCTCATGCATTGATTGTTCGGTTGACTGACTTGTAGGTTTGGATTTAGATCTACCATCGGGAAATGTGTTCCAATCTTTGATTTGGGCATACTCACACTTGTTGTACTATTGACATTTGTCGGAGGTAATGATCCCATGTACAGTTTGTATAGATGTGAGTGTTGATAATCAATCGGCATTGTAAGTTTTTGAAAGTCCAATTGATTTGGATTACTCATGATGTATGGATCAAGTTTGTATTCCATGTTCTTCTTGTGTTTTGACCTTGTTGCAAAAGTGACCTCTAAGGTTATTAGGACTAATGATGAGATGAAGGATGAAAATGGGTGAATGGTATGAGTGTTGAATGTTTTAGGGACTTCGTATCAATGGTAGACTTAGGGTTTGGTTTTTATTGGTTGATTTGGATAATGAACTTGTAAACCCTAAGATGTTAGATGTGATCTTTAGGATGAACTTGTTCAAAGGATTTCTAATTCAATTAAATGTCTGAGAAAGGATGCATTCCCATACACCTAACTAAACAAGGTGTTTTTGATTTTGATGATTTACCCAAGTCTAGATAATGATGTTTCCAAAACTCTAAAGTTGTTTGTGGGGTGAAGATGATAATTTTTTGGATGGATGAATTGTTTGATTTTGATCCTAAATGAACCTAAGGACTTATTTCTAAGACCAAGATAGTGAAGAAGATGCCTTTCTCTAAGAGTAATTTGAAATCAAAAGACCAATGTTTGCATGAAAACCATATGACCAAAAGATGCCAAGCACATATGTGGGGTCCAATTTGATTTAATCTTTGCTTAATAGATTCATTTTACCACAAACACACTCTTGATTAGATTTTGAATCTAGATGTCTAATGTCTCAACTTTCCCCTTATCCCGTAAAGTGTATTATGCGGAAACCAAGGAAATTTGAGGCAAGAGTTACCTATTGTTGACCTTAGTAGGAGCAAATTGAGATGAAATCCAAATGTTTAGAAGCCTCTAAGGACATGGATCCCAAGGGAAAGCAATAACATGTGAATTTTTTCAAAGATATTTACTTCTCCTAAAGGGTTTGAGATTTGATGCTCATGTTGAATGTTGGTTTTCAATGTTTTTGATCAAAGCACTGTGTTTTCAAACTGACTCACAAGCAATATAACACCCTAGCTCAATTGGTACATTTTTCTTGGTGGGCTTGCCTCATGCCCTTCGTAGTAGAAGAGATGATTTTACATGCAACCAAAGAGAGAGTATAAAGGTACGTTAAGAATGAAGTCTTAACCTCTATACTTTAACCAAGATCGAACATGACAAGTAACTTCTTGGAATCTAAGTTCCAATGCACCACTTTGATAAACTCGTTGGATGGACTGGTTGGTTGCTACAAACAAGGGTTATAGTTCATAATTTCTGTTCGTGGAGATTGACCCATATGACAAGAGTCCCCTTTCGAATCCATCTCATCGGAATCAACTGCGTGATATTGGCATTTACTCCAATACCCACATTTATATCCCGGTTGGAAATACTCTTGGCTTTAGAGTGTTACTGATCGAGTCGTTCCCTTGGGTGAGTACTTTTCCCCAAGGAAGGCTCTCTAGGATAAACAAAAGCAAGCAAAGACAAAATCCGTAATTCGATCAATCTTTGACGACACAAAGAAAGAGAATATACGCAATAATACCCCCACTCACACTCGCACAAGATGTTCAATTTTAAACCCAAAATGAAGTGTGGAGATGATCTTTTATGCAACTTAATGTCATCAAAAAGGATTATGATTCTCAAGATCGCCGTGAAGCGCAAGAGAAGTGCATATGCCCTTTTAGATGAGATTATTTTGCAAAAAAGATTACAAGGCACAAAAGACACATGTTCATTTTAACCTTTCAAAAGCAATTGATTCAATTCCTTTTAAGCACCAAAGGAAATGTGATAATTTGCCTTGTTCAATTTTAAACCAAATCGAAAAGCTAATAAGTTTCTAATGTTTAGTTTTAGCCCAACTTTGAAAAAAAATCAAGACAATGATTGATTTTAAATCCAAATTGAAAGCAAGTTGTCTTAAAACAAAAAAAGAAATCAAGAAATGAATGCCTTGAGTTATTGCAATAAGCATTAAAAAATGCTTTTTCCAAGTTCAAGTCCCCACTTTCCAATTCAAATTTGTCGTTATTTGATTCCTACATGAGAGCAGCGATCATTGATGTCAACCTACAATCATTCAAAACAATCACAAATAAGATTTATGTATTCTTTGCAAAACTATAAAAGTATGCACAAGGCGCATCAACTATGTGACAAAACTTCTTAAATGATAATAATTAAAAAAATGAGTAAGTTTCTGCAATATTTTGACTATTTTGTAGCTAAAAAATTTCAACCAAGTTATATGCAAACACAGCTCTGATTTAGCAGCAGGAAAATAATTCAAAAATTTTGATTGTAAGGAGAATGTTTAATCCAAAACATGGTAAACATAAACCTGGATTGCACCCTCCTAGATCCACTCAACCTATAATGAAAATAAAAGATAAAGTATTGCACTGTTTAGAACAAATTAAGCGATAAGAATTTGTAGAGTTAACTAATTGAAAATTGAGAGTTCAAAAATTAATGATAAACTCAATTGTCTTTAACAATGAGAACACTCCCCAACAGTTACCACATTAAATATTTGAAAATTGCCATCTCACACTATTAGCCGCTTTAAACTAGCATAATGCATTCTAATGATAATAAAAAACATCTCAATATTAATGTGTTAATTAATAAATTCTATGTGATTTGAAAATTCAACGCAAGAACCACAATTAGGTGATTTAAAGCAACTGTACAGGACAATTACATCCTTGGGGTTCATGTTCTTGCAGTAGTGGTAAATCTATAATTTATTTTTATCAGATCTCGATGTTGGTGTCCAATGCCAATGTAATTCTCTCTTTTTCTCATTTTTTTTATTGCAGGAGAATGCTAGGCCCTAGAATACTTAGGACGTCAACCTGCTCTAGCTTTAACAAAGTACTACTTGAAAGCCTATCTTTTCCCATCTACAGCAGCTTCAAGAGTTCTAGTGAAGGCAAGAAATGACGCCAAGGAAAATTGTCATCATTATTTTTATTAAAAATGGCTCCTTCCCTAGGCCAACATGTTTGTTTTACTCTTATTTCTCATTATTCTAAGCCCTCAGGACAATATGCAAGAACCTAAGGATTTGTGGCGTAGAGAGAGAGAACGGATCATAATGGTTAATGCCTCAAAGGGTGTGATGTCTATCTTAGTGGGCTTTGTGAGATTGCAGAAATAATTGCTTGGGTTGGATGAGATACCTCTATAATGGCCATGGTGATGAATAATTCCAAATCATTAAAATGTATGCTCTCCAATACTTCCTATAAGACACAACAACATACTAGATAAAAATTGCTATTTTACCATGCCAGTGAAAGCATCAAGTAGCTTATGATATTAGTTGCACATTGTGTCGTTATGTAATAGCTGTTCTACTCCTATTTCATCCTTCGATTGTATGTTGGCGTTGCTATACAAGAGTTTTCCAACTGCAATACTTTTTTTTAAATGTACTACTGCTAAAGCTCAACAAGAAGTTAGATATAATAAATGCAAAAAATAATAATGAATCTCGACTCGAGAGGCATTTTCAAAAGTTACTAGCTCTCTATAAGAAAATGAGATGTGAATGCTACAACAAAGTCAAGTTGTGCAACAGACATAGAGTTGAGTTGCACTACCTACCCACTTCACTATTATTTGAAAAAAAGATCTTTGATTTTGCGAGTAAGGCATAGTCAAAGCAAAGGAAAATAACCAAAATGGTGGGGATTTAGCAGATTTTATTTTTTTTAATAAAAAGAGGGTAAAAACTTTATTGAATCATAACAGCAATACAAAGTCCAAAGAAGGAAGCCACAAGGGGCCAAAAACAACAAGAATTAATTCACACCCAAGAAGCACCTCATATCCTCAGCAACCCACTCCTCAAGAACAGGGGCCATATCAACAGGGAGATTGCTCCAATCATCCACAGACCAAGAATCAATCTTTTCCGACGCCCATCTAGCCAGCCCATCAGCCACCATATTCCACTCCCGTGGAATATGGCGGAAAACAATGGATTCCAAGGTAGAGCACAGAGAAATAATCTGTTTGACAACCATAGCTAGCTGCCAGTTCACATCCTCCACATTTCGATTATTCAACATATCAATAACCACCTGGGAATCAGCTTCACAAACAATCTGCCGCCATCCAAGGGAAACCGCACGCTCAATCGCCAAGAGAATAGCGCTTTCCTCCATAAGATTATTAGTTTGCAAACCACGATACATAGAAAAGAAGAAAACCACCACTCCAAGGCTATCTCTACCAATACCACCAACCCCAGCATGCCCAGGGTTACCCCTAGATGACCCATCTGTATTAATTTTCAACTCCCCTAGAGCAGGTGGGCACCAAAAGCCCTCACGAGCAACCCTCTCACGCCCACGCCTACGATGCACTTTGCTCAAAATACACTTCTCCCCTGTGGCAAGACCCATGGAATTTACAACACCCAAGTCCCTAGGATCAATCGGCACAGACAGGTCACACTTTGCAGTCAAAGTCTCCAGCAAAGCCCCAAGAATTCGCCTCCAAAGTTGCCCCACAAGCAATTTTTTATCCAAGAATATTCTTCTGTTACGTTCCAACCAAATTTTCCAAACAATCAAACTAGGACCAATGCTCCAAGCAATTTTAAGAAAAGAGGTTTTAGCAGGAGAAGAACCCTGTCTCTTCCAAAAATCCTCCAAAGAAGAGACATGGCAACACGGTAAGCTCCAAAGATTCCACCAGTGATGCCAGATAGTCTTAACAAAAGAGCACTGAAAAAAAGAGATGTGATAAGCATTCATCATGCTGACCACATAGAATGCACATGGAGGGGCCCGGAACCCACGTTTGCAAAGATTATCCCAAGTAAGACACTTACCTTGAACCACAAGCCAAGAGAAAAAATTACACTTAGGCCAAGCAAATTTATTCCAAGCATGCTTCCACCAAGAAACCTGGGAGCTTCCAAAGACCTGTTTATCCAAAACCTGATAACCAGAGGCAACCGAAAATTTTCCTTTCAAGTCAGGTCCCCAAGCAAGCACATCAGCCCCTTGGAGAGAATTGCAGACACGACTCGATAAAATCTTAGCAAGCTCTTGACGATCCTCCACTGCACCACCAGGAGGCCAATCCAAGGGGCTCTTCCACCTAGACACAGAAATTTGACCCAAAGATTGTTGAGATTTAAAATCTGCCACATGACTCCAACCCGCCTCCACAAAAATCTGGCACAAATCTTGGAGATGGGGATGAGATGACACAATGGGTGGGTATCCATCCCAAGAATCATACCAGAAAAGAGCATCTCGACCCCCATTACAAATCCAAAAAAGTCCCTGTTTAACCAACTTGGCACCACGTTTAAGGGTACTCCAGATCACAGAGCCTTTCCCCTCCATACTAAACCTTGATACCTCCCTACTTTCTACTGCCCCCAAATATTTGAAGGTCAGAATTTTAGCCCAGCACATATGCTGTTGAGAGCACCAGTGCCAATACAACTTAGCAGCCAAGGCCTGCCCATTCAAATCAGCCCGCCGTAAACCAAGACCCCCCTCTTGCTTTGGCCTACAAACAACATCCCACTTCACAAGACTCCATTTTCTATGAAGAAGATTACCAGCCCACAGAAACTGACGAGACAATTTCTCGAAATCTCTAATAAAACTTGAAGGAGCAGAAAGAACAAAGCATTTATAAATAGGAAGAGCCTGGACCACCGACTTTAAAAGAGTCACTCTACCTGCTGAAGAAAGCCACCTGCAAGTCCAATGACTGACCAATCCTCGAAACTTATCAAGAGTCTCTTGCCAAAACCTTTTGGGGAGAGAGCGAACAGCAAGAGGGATTCCAAGATAGGAAAAAGGAAGCGAACCAATTTGAAACCGAAGGATACCAGCAATTCTCCTTTGAATACCTTTAGGAGTGTGGAAGAAATATATGAAGGACTTCCCCTCATTTATGCATTGCCCAGAAGCTGCCAAGTAACTGTCCAAAACACTGCGCCAATTGAGAGCCTCCTCAACCTTAGCCCTACCCATCAAGGCAGTATCATCTACAAATTGCAGATGAGACTGAGGGGGAATACCATCTCCCCAACTCCATCCCTGAAGCAATCCACTAGCAACCTGAGCACGAATGAGTCTTCCCAGGCCTTCCGCAAGGAGGATGAATAAGTAAGGAGATAGGGGATCTCCTTGCCTAAGGCCTCTAGAAGCACCAAACAAACAAGTGGGCTCACCATTGATAAGCACCGAAAAGGAGGAGGAAGTGACACAACTCCTAACCCATTCAATCCAACCCTCAGCAAAGCCAAAAGCTCCAAGGATTTTAAATAGAAAACTCCATTTAACACGATCATAAGCTTTAGCCATGTCTAACTTGATAAACATAGATTTATCTTTTGAGGATTCCATAGAATGGATGGCCTCAGCAGCAATAACTACCCCATCCATGATCTGTCTTCCAGCAACAAAACCCCCCTGCTCTTCAGAAATTAAGTCATCAAGCCAAGGCTTCAGCCTTTCTGCGATCAACTTAGTAATAATTTTATACACAACATTACATAGAGCTATAGGCCTAAACAAATCCAAGGAGTTAGCTCCCACCTTCTTAGGAATAAGAGCTAAAAATGTAGCATTTAGGGACTTCAACATTTGTTTATGCATAAAGGATTCTTGGACAACCTCTAAAGGTCCAATTTAACCACTTCCCAGAACTCCTGAAAAAATTCAATGGGGAATCCATCAGGCCCAGGAGCTTTACCTTTCTTCATCTGGAATACAACCTTCTCAAGCTCCGACAAGGTAATAGGAGCAAGCAATGATTCATTCATTTCATTAGTCACCAGCTTCGGGATACAATCTAAAATTTTAGCTTCATCCTCCTCCGCAGGAGGCGAATCCTCAGAGAAAAGGGTAGAGAAATATCGAATGCATTCAGCTGAAATAGAGGCTGAAGAGGACAAAGATTCCCCATTAGGCAACAGAATAGAAGAAATAGCATTACCTTGTCTCCGATCCTTAACTGAGTTATGGAAGAAAGCAGTGTTTCGATCCCCAGCCTGGAGCCATTCAATACGAGACTTTTGTTTCCAAAAAATCTCTTCTCTTAACTCCCATTCCTCAAGCTCTTTTGTTGCAGCAACCTCTAATAAACTCAGCTCCTCTGAGAGGCCTTGATCTCGAATTTGTCTGGTAATTAGGTCTAGATTATCTCGTGCCTTTTGCTTTTCCTGAAATAAGTTACCAAAATGCTGCCTATTCCATCTTTTCAATCTGTATTTAACATACTGGAGCCTCTTTGAGAAAGAGTACATGGCAGTGCCATATGCTGGCTTCCCCTGATCCCACCAACTAGGGAGCAAAACATGAAGAGATTCATCCCTAAGCCACATGAGTTGGAACTTAAAGGTCTGTCTAGCACACCGTTGAGGCACATCAACCACTAGCTTAATAGGCCAATGATCAGAACCACGACCATCCAAAATTTCAGAGCTTATCAACCACCTGTCCCCCACCCAAAAACTAGACACCAAAAATCTATCAAGTCTTTCAGAAATAGAGGCATCGCCAATTCTCCTATTATTCCAAGTAAAAAGACCATTGCCAGGTTTGATATCCACAAGATTCAAAGCAGAGATATTGTCCTGGAGCAATAATGCAGAAGCCTCCAACCTTGCA
The DNA here is from genome assembly GCA_007258455.2 of Sequoia sempervirens. Classification (NCBI taxonomy): domain Eukaryota; kingdom Viridiplantae; phylum Streptophyta; class Pinopsida; order Cupressales; family Cupressaceae; genus Sequoia; species Sequoia sempervirens. Next base: position 17,000 of record VDFB02342480.1, read on the forward strand.
ATACCACCTCGTTTTTCTGCAAGCTCCGTGATAGCATTAAAATCGCCTCCAATAATCCAAGGATGGTAGGGAAATAAGCTACGAACTAAACGAATGTTGGACCACAAAAGTTGCTTTCCTTGCAACTCCACAGGCGCATACACATTGGAGAAGAGAGCAATTTCCCCTGACATAAAACAAGAGGCCACCATGGAAAGGGAGGACCTGAAAGACACCCACCAAAGGGGGCAAATCTTACGCGGGTTCCATAAACATGCCACCCCGCCAGAAGACCCTTGAGCACCAATGCATTGGCATCCACCATTCCCCCATAACTTAGGAACTAGATCCATCATACCCTCCACAGAGAGCTTAGTCTCCTGCAAAAAAAGAACATCAGGCGAATGACACCTAATCAAATCCCGAACAGCTTTTTGTCTAGGGCCACTGTTCAAGCCCCTAACATTCCAAGAGAGAACTATCATTTCGAGGGGCATGAAAAATGCGAATCCAGAGTCTTGACTGACCCTGACTCCACCAAAGTCTCCCCTATCATCTTAATCTTTTCCTCATCCTTCTTCCTTCCCAGCTTAGAAATTTTCTCCGGCCCCCCCTTCTTGAGAACTTTTTGCAGAACACCCAACTGAGAGGACGCCTTAATATTCTTCTTGCCCACCTCTGGACCAACTTTTTGCAAGAGGTGAACCTTATCTACACTATCTTTCACTACCTCAGCACTACCACCCAACTCAACCTGAACCTCCATTTGACGATCTGTCCCTAGAGCCGAAGTCCCATCAGTAAGCGGAGCCATAATCCCCTCTGAGTTGAGCAAAACCTGACTAGAATCTTTCCCAACCTCATCTAAGCATGGCACTCCCATACCCCCCACCTGTTGGGGAGTAAGCATTGCCTCAACTAAAGGGCCATGCTGATCAATATCCAGAGTCCCAAGATCTAGATCCAAAAATCCTGGGTTCACCTCCTGTTGACTAAGATCCTCTAGCACCTCAAACCTGTTGAAGGTGTCCTCCTCCTGCCTGTCCTTCAAAGTCCTTTTATGACCTTTATTTCTGTTTCGGCCTCTAACGGGAATAAATCCATCTTCCCTACCACCAGAACCCTGAATGGGGTCCTTGCCCTTATCCACCCTAGGTGGATTAGCTGAAGGTTGAGAAGAATGAGCCTCCAAAGGCTTGGCCTTTGGACATCTGCGCAGGAGGTGACCATACTCATGACAGAAACGACAACGGAAGGGAAGTGTTTCATAATCCAGCTGTTGCACCCATGAATAATCTCCTGCACTCACTTCTAACGAGTCTGGCAATGGCTTACTTAAATCAATTTCTACACAAAACCGGGCAAAAGTCATTACCTTTTTGAATTGTGTTTGCTGAGAAGAACCCACAGGTTTCCCCAGCTTCGAGGCTAATAGGCACAACACATCCTCTCGCCAGCATTCCACAGGGAGCCTTGGAAGACGGACCCAAACCGGAACCCGATTCGGAAGTTCCTCTGCCGGGTTGAAGCCAGCATGCCATGGCTTAATAAATAAGCCCACCTGGTTATAAAAATACGGGCCCCCTTCAAAAATCCTATTCCGATCAGCCAAACAATCAAAAGTAACCATGAAGTAGTTATTTGCCAGGAGGCGGAACTCCATCTCTCCCTCAGGCATCCATGTCTTTTGAGCCCACATCTCCAAGAATTGCAAAGAAATTTTCAAACCTAAGAATTTGCAATAAAGAGAATGTCGTGCATAATAATCAATGTCTTCAGCCAACATCTCCATTGGAATGACTACACTCGGCCTCTCTTTACACCGTTCGAGGCACCCATTAATCTTCGGAATTCTAGGCCCCCCTACCGAGCCCATCTCGACTTTCTCAGGTTCCACCGAGAAAAGATTATTATCAAAAATCTTTGAACCCTGTGGAGAGGGTTTCGATCCAAAAGCAGAACGAAAGTCCATATTGGGACAAACCCTAGAAGATTCTCCAGTATCCATCAAAGAGCACACAACGCAAGATGAGCAAGCAAGGCCCAAATAAAACCAAGAGCCCTTCGAAGAAGGCACACTCCACTGGACACCAAGGTCGCAACCCCCCAACCCCAGAATACACACCTGCTGCAAAAGAAAAGAGCCTCCCCCCAAATAGCGTAAAAAAACCCACCCCCAAGAAGCTTCAGAGAAGAAGAGAACAAATCCGACCCCCAACTACACATGCAACCACCAAAAGACTACATGCAGGCCGAGCCTAGATGAGTCATGGCCTCATGCAACATGCAGCATCCGCCTCAATATTCAGAATCAATCAACTCATTTTAATTATTTTTTATGGCTTAAGAGAATTCCAAGAATAACCAATAGATTAATCTTGGTGATAGTTTGGATTAATCTTGGCTCCAATTCTTATAACATACTTAATCATGACATCCTTGTATTTCCTTGGGATGTATTATAGTGGATCATTTATTTTCCATGGGAATGACCAGTAGATTTTAGGATTGAGTTAAAATAATAGCTTTTTCTAGGATTTCCTTGGTCTATAAGCTCTTGATTATTTATGCTTGAGAAACTAGGGATTATGAGAATATTGCTTGAGATAATATCATCTAATTGATCATTGGTATATCTTTCTTGGTCAACAAGACTATCATCATCATGATAATGTTCAAAGGGGTTTTTAAATTGGTATAATGGGTTTTAATTACCATGATTTTTGTTTGGATTTTGGGTGCAATTTTATCTTTCTCAAGGAATTTATCAAGCTAAGGGTCCATGATGTCTGTTGGAATTTTAATATTTAATATTTTTTAACCTTTAAGGATTTTTGGAATAAATACATTGGTTTTACATGAAGGGGAAGACCAATTACTCACAACCACCTAGATCATTCAAATTGGTGTATATGCACTTGTGATCCCACTGATAATGATTTGTCTAGGTGTGGAAATTATGGCACATGATGATGCAATAACCACTTTTTATCCTTAACATCAAATGAAGGTGTGAGAGGAGAGTATACATGACCTAAAATCCTATTTCTAGGGGAAGTGTTGCATAACATATTGGGGCTAATCACTTACTAGTACATCACAAGTACATACGATCAAAGTCAAATTAGGATTCTACATGTTTCACTAAGGGTAATCCTTGATGTACCTAAAGTATGTGAGGCCGAAGTCCATGAAGTGAGGGGTATTTCTAAAAATTGGTTTGATATGTAACCCACTAGATCTACTTCCACTCTACAAGGTATAAAGTTTATTGAAATCTTAGCCAATAAAAAAAATGACCCTTAATGGGAGATTCTTTTGATTTTCTACTAATTTTCTATACCCTAATACAACACATGGGTATAGGTCATCCAATTGGTGATGAAATCCAAGTTTGGGTCACTAAAAATAAATAAAGAAGAAAGAGTTTTTTATTCTCAAGATCATGAAATTACATGAGAGAAGAGCATACAGACTCTAACTTCAAGTGAAAAGAAAAGTAAAATTAAACCACTTTTGGTATTCAATATCACCAAAAGGTGTTAGAAGATATCATATGTGGGTCTTAAAATAACATAAAAAATTCAACACGCGAGCAAACAAGATAGAATTTCAACCCTTAAAAACAACAAATTGTGAAAACCTGGAAAAAGATGGTCTTCAAAAAATGAGACTATTGAAAATGAGTTAGTAGATCTGGAAAATGGTCTTTCACATGCAATGCCAAGTACAAATCCCATGGTGAAATATATTTTATCCAAGGAATTTGGGATGCGGTTGCTCAATATCTCTATAGCATGTACCGTTTGAAGATGGTTGATTACTTTGCATAGGATGATGTGTCAATTTATAAATTTTTGGAAGGGAGGATGGATGGTGAAGATTTTAAGATGATATTTATAACAAGGATTAAATTAGAGCACTTTCTTAAAATCAAGGAGTACATGAATGGTTTAGATTTAATTTTTTAAAGATGAATGACTAAGATTGTCTTTATTAAAATAGTAATTTGTTGCAACCATAAAAAATGGGAGGGAAATGCATTAATTTTGGGATGGTGGATGAAATATAGGTAAATTAAATAATAAAAATATTCTAATTTAAGTATTCATGTGAGGTTAAAATTGAGGATTATTTAATTAGATGTGACAATGAATTAGACTAAGTAAATAATATTTATTCAAATAGTTGGTGAAGAACTAGATAAATTAAATAATATAATTATTTAATTATTTAGTAGTAATAAAATTCTATTATGAAATGATGTTAGGATTCTCTTATGTGTCTATAGGTACAATTATTGATGGGAATTTCTCTTTTCTTGCACAATAATAGATCACTACTTGTTGAGTCTCATATTATTGTATAATATTAGATTTCTCATGACTTTCCACTATCCCCTTTAGTTAACACTTTATTCTTCCCTTTCTAACATGACTCTTTTCCTATTGTTTCACCCATAATTTTTATTTCTCCCACTTTATAATAGGTTGTTTCACCCATAATTTTGATTTCTCCCACTTTATAATAGGTTGTTTCACCACTCTTCCTCTTCTACATTGGTGTTATGCACAACATTAATTGCATATGGTAGATCAAGATCCTCTTCCTCTTTCTTCTTTAGGTGTTTCATATTCTAGTGGATCTACTCAGACTTCCTTTTGTATTGTAACCTTGGTCTCAGTCTTCTCATTTTAATATGAATTCATAGATTATAATTTCCATGTATATGCTACTTATTTTAATATGATTTTCTTATTTCATGTTCATACATAAGTAATAGGAGATTTGTATTCATGTTTTTGATGTAGGGGCATCCAATTATTCTCTTTAATTTTCTTGTTTCATTTTTATTTCAATTTGGTTAAATGCAGATCTTGTCTCCACAAGGGCAGGGAGTTAAATAAATCGATATGATTGCCTTCGACTGGAGGAAATGAATTATTAGAGATTAGTGTGTTGTTAAAAGAATTAGTTACGAATAGTTAGGAAATGGTTAGAAGGGGAAGAGTTGGTTCAATGAAAAGAAGACAAATCGGGTGGCAGCTGGAGAAGTTGAACAGTTTGGAGAGAAAATGAAGAGGAGATAGTTTAAAGAGCGATTGGAATTTAGTTGTGAATGATGGAAAAGAACGGACAAGAAAGTATTGCTAAGGGGAATCGCATGGGAGATGTGGAGAATCGGTGAAGAGTAGAGGGCGATCGAAGAAGTCCATTCAGGAGGAGGCCGAGAGGAAGATGGACATTTATTCTAGAAAGGAGTCGAGAGGAAGGATTAACATGTTGGAAGAGAAGACAAACAGAACATGGAACATTGCAGTTGGAGGTTCAAGTAGGGAAAACATGAGTATGATAGAAGTGACAGAAAGTAGTTTGGCCAAAATGAGTTTCAGGTCTGCATTATGTGAATAAAATGTTGTCAATGTAATCATCGGTATTGAAGGAGTCAATCAATGCTCGTGTGTTATTGTTGTCTATTGATTGTTCATGTTGGAGTTTGCCTATTATTTGTTCTAATGAATTATAGTACTTATCGCCTTGAAGATAAGTTGTATGTTGTTTGCATATTCTAGTCGCATATTGGAGTTGTGATTGAAGTTCTGAACTTCCTATCATTATTATTATTATTATTTTGCTTGGTAAATCGTTGCTAAGGGGTAGCACCCATTGCTTTTGACTAGAGCTATGAACTAGTGAGGCTGCATTCGAGGGACCTCATCCTCGCCATTCATATTCCAACACCTGCCTGCATTCCCACCAAGCTCCTTGCAGGACCCGACATCATTCCACCATCTGTTGCACCTGCCTACATTCCTGCCAAGCTCCCTACATGACCCGACACCTTTCCTCCTATCTACTTCGCCTACCTGCATTCCTGCCAAGCTCCCTGTAGGACCCAATGCTAATCCTCTATCTAAAAACCCCTTCTAGTGCCACCTTCACTCTTGATCCCTTCAGCTCCCGAACCCCATAGAAGTCCATGCCACCCATCCCCTCCTCTATGCGTCAATTGCTTCCACCCTTGCACAAGCATTCCTCCATCATCCATGCATCGTCCAACTTTCCCTTCATTCTCTGGCCAACGATAGTTTGTCCCACCCTCCATTGGTGGGATTCAAACTCAAGACAACAGGGAAACTATTGCTTGCAACTTACCGTTACACTGTGGGGTCATCCCAACTCCCTATCATTATTGTTATTGTGCTAACCTTTATAGTTATGTCACAATTTTGTTAGTAAGTTGTAGAAGTATTCTGGTGTTAGGCAGAGAAATGTGTTACGTAGTTTGATATGAGAATTTGTGAGGGCATATGAGGGTGTGAGATTCAACTTGCATCAGTTTTTAATATCTTTATTATAATCCTATTTGTTATGTTATATTTTATTCTATCATTAGAACTTGAGATGGTCATATTAGGGAAACCCTTTGGAAATCTATATGAAGTCTTAAAACACTACAAACATGGTATGTATTCTATGGGTTTCAAATCTCTAAACTGTATGTCGCATTCTCATGTTCTAGGGTGAGTTAAAATTGTCAATGACATATATCACCTAGTGAGTTATAGAAGGCATTTTTTGAGTATTGAACTAAGCATGTAAAAAAGATTACAAAATACTCCAAGCAATTAAAGACTTATGACCATATAGAGTGTAACTTCTAAAAAAATGCATCATTAGATATCTACTAGTGTTATAGAAGACATACTTAAAAGATGTGTTCCAAACTATGTTTAAAACTAATGATTTATTTGAAAGGGTTAGTAAATGGATTTATTTTTTCTAGGAATAATATTTGTTAGCATGATACTTTAAGAATATTGGATGTGTTAAAATTAAAATTTTAATTGATCCTCTAAAAATAATTTCATGACATTTTGTATTTCTTTCATAATTATAATATGAAGCATGGGATGAAATGAGGGGTTTAATGTAGTTTAGATTGAATGTAAAATATTCTTCCCAGATTACCTCCTTATTAACAAATGTACTAGGTTCCATCATTGTCATTGGGATTTAAGTTAAAACGTTAGGTCCCAAGACCTATAGAAGATCATGACAACCACTTTGTCTCTAGGACTTAGCAAACTAAATATATTGGACATTAACATTTATTTAGGAGTGCAATGACCACAAAAAGCAGCTCTCTTTCTCTTTTTAATTTTTAAAAAAAGGTTGAGTAGTACATATTATTTTTTTACAATGAGGTTGACTCATACTACTAGTTTTTAAACTAGAACAAGTGGATTGTATTATTCATGATAATGTTGTTTTTTAATATTAATTTATTATTTTGTGTAACTATTTTCATTTTTAAGAAACATGCCCACACTTACTCCATTTTTTATGTTAGTGTTTAAATAATTTGCATCTTTTGAGTACTTTATATAATTTTATTATGGAGATCAAAAAAAATTAAGCAGTTGTATTGGTTTCTTTTAAACTCTTGAATGCAAAGAGTTATATGGATAGCATGGGAAGGTTCTTAGAGTATCAATTTTGAAAGTCTAATTCTAGTAATCAATATTTTAGAAGTAATTCAACTTCAAGTGTGTAATTTTAAACTTGAAAAATATTATTCTAACAAGTTTGAATCTTTTAAAGGGTAGGATATATACCTTGTATTAGAAGCATAGTTCACGCCTCCTTCATACTAGGAGTATGAGGTAGTTGCATATGCCATATAAGCCACCTATAACCAAAAGAAAGTTTCCCAATATCATAGGCTATAAAAAGATTCTATTTCTATTCCATTTCCATTTCAGATTTTATATTTTTGATGTTGTACTAATTTTATCACCATCTTTAATATTATTTCATGTTTTACTAATGTCATTTCCAATTTATATATGAAAATTTTATATATATATGGAAACAAACTAGATTATATAGATATAGGCATCTCTATCTTTTTATAGTAAAAATATGATGAGAAAGCATAGATTATTAAATCAAGTCATTGTTTTAAGTTGTTGTGAATAGGGAAATTAGTTATTCAAAGTCGTCTAAGATTGAACTTGGCCCAATCACACGTCTAGGATATTTGAACCTTGGTGGATGACATAATCAAGCAACATACTATCATCCTTTTTTATTGAGTTCAACTAATTAGAGTATAATCCAACCCTAACAAAATTTTAGGGTAATTAAAACTATCAACTTTCCCATTGAATGTATGGGTCCAATTACTAATACTCAAACTAATCAGTACACACCTCATATTGGATTGAATGATTAATGATTATAGGTGGTATAATTAGACATGCATGATTCAATAGATAAAATGAACATACATAGAGATAATTTTCTATTGAGAAAAGCTCATTAAGTAGTCTATGAGATATCATCACATCACCCACTACACAGTTTTTTATTAAATCATCAACTCTCTATAGGTACATCAATAGATCAATATGCATGCAACCCAATTAATAAGAACATAGAAAGTCGCCATAAATCCACAATGGATCATCCATAATTTTTTTTTATAGAGACACCAAAGTCCATATGGATTCATGCAAAAAATAACCTACATCATTGAGACCATAAAAATCCACACACCTTGGCCCACTATCTAGTTTTCAATTACCTCTTAGTCATAAAAAATACACTTAATCTCTTGTGATTAGTTGTAAAGTCAATAAAAAACTTAAGGATAAAATATAAATATTAGGTACCAATGAAAATGGTTAAAATTGAATAATTCAAATCTTTTGATTTGATTGTCGGATGGAAATTGGCGAGGAGGATGGTGCGCATCTGCTCTGCCTGTCGAGCTAGGGCGTCCGAGCCCTAGCTCCTTCCTTGCTCTCTGCTGGCTGCTGCGCTTGAAGGGGGGTCTGTTCGTGCTTTGTGGGGGGCGCAGGGTGTCGTTTCTTTTTTCCTTTGCTTCATTCCTTCTCTGCATGCGTGTGAGGGCTGCGCACGGCTGTCTGCAGCGTGGTAGGTGTTGTTGGGAGCTGCGGGAGTCTTGTGTGGAGCGGCCCTTTGGGCCTGGTTTTCCACCCTTGTGCGTCCTCTTTTTAGAGGCGCCTCCTTGTGCTTTGCCTGCGCCTATTGGTGCATGTGGGCTAGGGTTCTTGATACCCTTGTTTTGATTTTTAATTTTCGGGGGTTTGTATGCTTGCTGTGGCTTGGGCCTAATGTCGTCTAGGGAGACCTCGGGTGCTTGCCCGAAAATGGACTTTTGTTCAACCATTGGCATGAAGTCTCCTGCGCATGCTTCAAAAGTTTTCAATAATAATTTGTTTTTGTCGGAATCGGGGCCAGATGGAGCGGGCTCGTCTAGTGGGGCTCGGATCACGAAAATCAATGGGTGCTTGGAGCGTTGCAAGGAGAGGCCGAAATTGGTCATCCCATTGGAGATGGTTGCGGAGGATATTGACTATTATTCGAGGCACTCGTTTTACTGCAAATTTTTGGGTATGCGGATATCGATGCAATTTTTAGAGTCCTGGGCCCGACGGACTTGGATGCCGGAGGGTGAGATGGATATAAAACTTCTGGCGAATAATTATTTCATGGTTACCTTTGACTGCATGGCGGATCGTAACAAAGTTTTTGAAGGGGGCCCTTACTTCTATAACCAGGTTGGTCTGTTCGTTAAACCATGGCATGCTGGTTTTAACCCTACTGAGGAGCTTCCGACGCGGGTCCCGGTGTGGGTTCGACTTCCGCGGTTTCCTGTGGAATGTTGGCGAGATAATGTTTTGCATTTGTTGGGGTCGATGCTCGGGAAGCCAGTTGGTTCTTCACAACAGACTCAATTTAAAAAGGTGATAACTTTTGCTCGTATCTGTGTAGAGATTGACCTAAGTAAGCCATTACCAGATTCTTTGGATATGTCTGTGGGTCCTCATTCCTGGGTGCAGTCATTGGATTATGAAACTCTTCCATTTCGTTGTCATCTCTGCCATGAGTATGGTCACCTGCAACGAAGATGCCCTAGGGCTAGGCCTGTTGAGACCCATTTTTCTCAACCTCCTCACAACCCTCCTAAGGAAGATAAGGGAAAGGATCCCATTCCTGTGGATGGGGTTGATCCAGATGGTTTTGCGCCTATTAGGAATCGTAATAGAAACCGAGGTCAAAAGAGGACCTTGACTGAAAGACAAGATGAAGACTGTTTTAATAGATTTGAGGCTCTGGAGGATCTTGTCCAGCAGGAAGTGAATCCGGGCTTGGTTAACTTGGATCAGGGTATTGTGTGTTCTGGGCAGGAGGATCCTCCTTTTGGGGCTACTCAGGAGGCACCTGATTCTGGAGCTTTGCAAATGGCAACTAACCTTCCAATGGAGGTCCAAGAGGCGCCAGTTTCCACGGTGGAAATGAAGAAGAGTGGGGGAGACACCTCTATTCTAGCTTTGCATGCAAGTTCAGATGTAGGTAAGAATCTAAAGTCTTCTCCTTCTCCTTTGGGTATACATCAGAAGGATCTCAAAAAAGGGTTGGGGGAGAAATCTTCAAAGCTTGGCAGGAAAAAGGATATGGAAAAGATTAAGTTAGCTGGGGAAACTCTAGTGGAGTCTGGGTCAGTTAAGACTTTGGATTCACACTTCTCAAGCTCTTTGAAATGATTGTTCTATCGTGGAATGCAAGGGGCTTGAACAGCAGCCCTCGACAAAAGGCTATTCGTGAGTTGGTTAGAAGTCAATCTCCTGATATCTTGTTCTTGCAGGAGACTAAGTTATCTGTAGAATGCATGATTGGTTTATCTCCTAAGTTGTGGAGAAGCGGTGAGTGCCAATGCATTGGTGCTCAAGGGTCTGCGGGTGGAGTGGCTTGCCTCTGGAATCCTCGGAAGATCCGTCCTCTTTGGTGGATCTCCAGCAAGTCCTCTTTCTCGATGATTGCTTCTTGCTTTGAGACTGGGGAGTCTATCCTCGTCACTAATATCTATGCTCCTATAGATTTTTAGGGCAAGCAATTTTTGTGGGCTCATATTAAATTTGTCCGAAGTATGGTGCCCTTTTATCCTTGGATTATGGCTGGTGATTTCAATGCTATCTCTGAGTTGGCTGAGAAGAGGGGAGGTGTTGCAAGGTTGGAGCCTTCTGCCTTGCTTCTTTAGGACAATATTTATGCTTTGAATCTTGTTGATGTTAAGCCTAATAATGGTCTTTTCACCTGGAGCAATCGAAGACTTGGGGATCTCTGTATTTCTGAAAGACTTGACCGGTTTCTGGTGTCTTGTTTTTGGGTTGGTGGCTTGTGGTCTTCTAGCTCAGAAATTTTGGATTGGAGGGGGTCCGATCATTGGCCTATCAAGCTTGTTGTATCTTCAGCTCATGTGCCTCATTCGCCCCCTTTTAAGTTTCAGCTTATGTGGCTACGTGAGCCCTCTCTTCATGATTATATGGCCGAATGGTGGAAAAATGGTAGGCCCACTTTTGGTACAGCAATGTATACTTTTGCTAAGCTTCTCCAATTTGTTAAATATCAGCTTAAGCGTTGGAACCGTCAGTGTTTTGGGAACATCTTTCAAGCCAAGTTTGCTGCCCAAGCTGAGTTGAATAGCATTACGAGGGTAATCAGAGATAATGGTGTGACTGCTCTTTTACTTCAGGAGGAAGCCAGGGCATTGAGAGTATTAGAGGAGTGTGAATTACGAGAAGAGATCTATTGGAAACAGAAGGCACGAATTGAATGGCTTCAGGAGGGAGATAAGAATACTGCCTTCTTCTTCAACTCAGTCAAAGCCAGGTGACATGGGAACTCAATTTCAGTTCTGGTAAAAGATTCTGGTGAGCCTCTCTCCTCTTTTAAGGATATTTCGTGTGAAGCAGTGCAGTATTTTGATTCTTTATTCAGGGAGGAGCCCCAGGGGGCTCCTAATGAGGAGGCTCAAGTTTTGTCTTGCATCCCTTCTTTGGTCACCATGGAGATGAATGAGTCTCTTATGTGTGATATCTCGATGGATGAGCTAGAGAGAACGGTGTTCCAAATGAAGAAAGGGAAGGCCCCTGGTCCTAATGGCTTTCCGGTGGAGTTCTTTCAAGATTTCTGGGATATTATCAAGCTTGATTTATTGGCGGTAGTCCAGGAATCTCAGAGGAACAAGCAGATGTTACGGGCTCTCAACTCTACCTTTTTGGCTCTTATCCCCAAATGTGATGGGGCTGATAGGCTAAGTCAATTTAGGCCCATTTCTCTTTGTAATGTGATTTATAAAATCATCTCTAAAATTATTGCGGATAGGCTGAAAAAATGGCTCAAAGTGTTGATCTCTGAGGAGCAGAGTGGTTTTGTAGCAGGCAGACAAATTTTGGATGGGGTGGTTATAGCTACGGAAACCATTCATTCTATGGCCATTTCTAGGGATAAAGCAATGTTCATCAAGCTGGACATGGCAAAGGCTTATGACAGAGTTCGTTGGTCCTTTCTTCGGAAGATCCTTGGGGCCTTTGGTTTTGGGGAGGAGTGGATTCAATGGGTCATGAGTTGTGTTACTTCGGTTTCCTTCTCAGTTTTAATTAATGGTGAGCCCTCTGAGTTGTTTGGTGCTTCCCGGGGTCTGCGTCAGGGTGACCCAGTCTCTCCTTATCTGTTCTTGCTTCTTGCTGAAGGTCTCGGCCGGTTGTTGAAAAGGAATGCTGAGACGGGTTTCATTCAGGGGTGGCGATGGGGAGGTAATATTCCCCCACAGTCTCATTTGCAGTTTGTGGATGATACTGCGTTGATGGGTATGGCTACTATCAGGGAGGCTACTCATTTGCGTGCTGTGCTAGATGTTTATCTTCTTGCCTCAGGTCAACGAATTAATGAAGATAAGTCCTCAATCTTCTTCTTCAATACTCCTGGTCCTATCCAGCGGAGGATTGCTAATATCTTAAGGTTTCAGGTTGGCTCCCTTCCTTTGACCTATCTCGGTATTCCTATCTCTGTCAAAAGGATGCCCAGGGACTCTTGGCAGAGTATTTTGGATAAGCTTCAGACAAAAGTTAACCATTGGACCCATAGATGGTTGTCCTTTGCTGGCAGGGTTCAGCTGATTAAGTCTGTGGTTCAAGCTATCCCCATATATAGATGTATGCTCCAGGTGGCCCCGGTCAGTTTTGTTCAAGAACTTGATGCTTTAATTAGACAGTTCCTATGGGCTGGTAATTTATTATCCTCCAAATGGAGTCTGGTTAGATGGGAAATTGTTTGTAGTCTGAAGCATTGTGGTGGTCTTGGATTAAGGCAGTCATCTCTGTCTGGGACAACGCTTGCTGCTAAGCTGTTTTGGAGGTGGTGTGTGGAGCAAGGTCAGACCTGGGCTAGGATTTTATCCCACAAATACTTCCCGGGGATCCCTCAGGTGGATATTGCCCGCTATCCTCTGGTGGGGAAAGGTTCAGTGATTTGGGATACGCTCAAGAAAGGGGCTGCTCTCGTCAAGGATGGGTTGTTTTGGATTTGCAAAAGTGGGCTGGAGGCTCACTTTTGGTTGGATTCTTGGGATGGTTTTCCCCCTATTGTATCCCAGTTTCCTCACCTGTTGCCCCTCTGTCAAAGTTTCACCGCAGTTGGTTGGGTTAGGGTGAGTGATTTCAAGTCTATCTCCATCCAGGGCCAGTTGAGGGTGGCTAGGTGGAAGAATCAGGAGGAGTGGCCTGTGGTTGGTATGGAGGAGGAGTGTGTGGAATTGCAACGCATCCTTTCTAGCAGGAGTTGTAGCTCCCTCCCGGATGGAGATGTTTAATCTTGGTCCCCCAACCCTAAGGGTGTTTATACTGTTGCCTCTGGCTATCAGGTTCTCTTATCTCGCAAGTTGGATAGGGTTGAGGTTTGTTGGTGGCAGAGAGTTTGGGATAAGTTTTCTTGGCCAAAGTGCAATTGTTTCATCTGGACTTTGGCCTGGAAGAAGTGCTTGACTTGGGACAATATTCAGAAGCGGGGATTTCAGGGCCCTTCCATGTGTGTTTTGTGTGGGAATGGGGAGGAGGATTCTACTCTCTTTTTTTCACTGCTCTTTCTCCTTGAGGCTGTGGCATTTTTGGTGGGAGGCTTGGAAAATCCCTTGTGTTCATGCTTCCTCTTTGGTGGATTTTTGGAGTAGTCTTGGCAGACCTCCCGCTATGGCAACTTTCTTACAGGATGTGTGGTATGTTGGGCCTACCTTCATTCTTTGGCAGATTTGGTTGGAGCAGAATCGTAGAATATTGAGGTGAAAAGATGGTCATTCAGTAGATTTGGCAGAGAATTATGGGTATGATTCGGGAGATGGTGGAAGTGAAGTGTGAGGTGGTGTATCCCTTGGAGAAAGAGGATGCTGAGAAGGTGGAGAGATTGGGACTTCAGGAGATGTCTTTGGCTTTGGCTTGTGTTCGAAGGGGAAGGCAGGCGAGAAAGAAAGTGATGAGAATAGGTAAGTGGCTTCCCCCTCCTGTTGGTGTTCCAAAGATTAATACTGATGGTTCCTCTAGGGGAAATCCTAGGCCTACAGGAATTAGGGGGGTTGGTAGGGATTCTTCAGGGATGATGGTTTTCTTCTTCTCTATCTATGAAGGGGTGCAGACTGTTAACTTTATGGAAGGTCTGGCGATCCTCTTCGCTCTTGAATGGGCCTATGATTTGGGGTGGAGAAAGGTTATTTGTGAGTCTGACTCACAAGTTCTGGTTAATTTTCTTAATGTTAGGAAGATGGCTAATGTCAGTTGGCAGTTGGCTAGGATGGTTCAGCAGATTCTGCAGATTAGTTCCTTGATGGAAGTGGTGTCTTTTGTCCATATTCTGAGGGAGTGGAATAGGGTTGCGGATTGCTTGGCGAAATGGGCTTTAGAGCAGCTTGATGGCTGGAAGATTGAGAGGTGGGAGAAAATGTCCCAAGAGCTTCGTCGTGATCTGGAAATGATTATTGCTGAGAAAAGAGAAGAGATTGATGTTGGATGTTGATTGGCTCTTGCGTTGTTTAATTGTTTCTTTTGGGTTCCTTAGGGCTTTGGCCTTTTGTTGTGATGTAATGCTATATTTCTGATCTTCAATAAAGTTTTTACCCCTCTTTTTTCAAAAAAAAGAAAAGAAAAAGAGTTAAAGGTTGAACAAGATGAAAATATATTTTCCATGAATATAATATTAGAACTTAGCTAGCGATAGGATGAAGGGAAACATGGAGATTGGGAGATTTATAGGAAAGACACAATATTGTCGTGAATATGAAATATGAGAAACAACTAACATACATAGAAGCAATTCCAACATAGGGGCAATTGCAAAATTAAAGAAAAAGATGTTGAGCCTAAAATAAATATTGAAATCTCACACAATACATATGCAAACACATATGTAGCCTAGTTTCATACCTTTGATTGGCTATTAATGGTAGGGTATTGGGAAACGAAAATAACTTAAGATACCAGATCAAAATTTTATAATTATTGGGTAGGTTCCAATATTTTATTTATTTTGGGATGTACGACCCTTGTGGGTATAGTGAGGATATATGCTAATATAAAAAAATATACATCAAGAATAAATAACAAAGGTAGAGCCCAAACGCAAACATAAGACACAAAAACATGAAAAAATAGAACAAGAGAAAAAACATTTTTCTATAAGCCTAAAGTAATTATATTTTTATGAGAAAAAAGGGAATGAATATTGTACATATTTTATAGGTACATTTCACTTTAAGAAAAAAAATATTTCAAGTGCTACTCATATATAGGTAGTTCAAAAAGCTTTCCATCCTACTTCCTTGAGTAGAATTTTTTGTGTGAATCACAATGATTTTCTATCACATAAGGGATCAACTATATTGATTTTCTATCACATAAGTAGATATGCATCTCTTGCAAGCTTCTATACACAAACAATTTCAAATTTATGGGCAAAGTAACATTTATCCCATATATTAGTTCAAATGACTCCTACCTATAGATTTTTTGAAAGTTACCTTATTAGCCACACTACAAATTTCATATAATTATCTCACCTATTTTTTTATGATTTAGATACATTTTAATAATCTTCATTAGGTTCTTATTAATAGATTCAATTTTTTCATTTCCTTATGGATCATATGGAGATGAGTATGTAATGTTGATTTTATAATTATTACACAAATCAAGAAATATCATCTACCGTAAAACACATGGAAATATCAACACTTATCTTTTTTAGGTACCACAAATATAGCGATAATGTGTGTCAATAACCCATAGACTTCATCCCACCTAAAATTAATTTTCATGCATCACACCTTCTCACCATTTTGGTCACATCTCTAAACATAGTGGGCTATTAATGCTCTCATCTCTAAACATAGTCGGCTATTAATGCTCTAATATTTCTTTGAGTTATTGTATTTACCAATTTTAAGTTTACCCCACAATCCCCTTGATGATATTCATTCATAACCCAATGAGACTCATACATTCACACACTTCAGCATTAGCCATTCAAGTTTCTCTACACAATCTCACCATTTAGCAAAACATACTTTTGAGTAACAACTTTTAAGGTCCTTTATTGGTTGGCATTCAGGTTAGGTGGACAATGAAAGTTCTCCAATTAGTATATGTTGTTATCTATTACTAGATATAATTTCTTAAAACATAATTAATAGTACTTGATCAAGACTTACATTGTTTACTTCTATAGCCTTTAAGATTGATTTAGCCATGAGATGAGTAAGAATTTGTCATTTGATTAGATTTTTAGCTTGAACCTCCAAGTTAAACTCTTGGATATTATTGATCCATTTGTGCATTTTTCTGATTTTTCTATTAATTAAAAATATATCTCAATACTATATGGTGTATTAGGGTGCTGCCACAATAGTGTGTCACTTTTGGGACATGCTGATTTTTTTCCTGAAATCACTATTTTTAGAAAAACTAATGATTTAAGTCTTGAGAGGCTTCATCTAAAGGGTTTTAATTGAAGAGGGATAGATAAGACCCCCTTAGATCAAACCCCCTTGGATAGAACCCCTCTAGTATTAAATAATACCCACAATGAGTCTCATTCGCACCTATCAAAATGCTAGAAAAAAACTACTTTTTCTTTACCTTTTGAGGGATTAAATAACATCATTTAAAATTTATATTTTGCAATATTGTAGCCCTCAAAACAAGCTTTCCAAAAAGTATAGATTTGATATATTTTCATTTTATCATGTATTTAATTTTTAAGTTTTACTAAACATAGGTTTTTTCCCGAACATCAAGCACTTTGTTGTGTAGAGGTGGAAAAATAGTAAACCATTATAATTTTTTTTTTAAAAAGTACCCTTTCCCTTGGTGTTTATGTCCTTGTTTCACCCAAAAATAAATAAATTTTGATATATACACAAGTTAGGTTGTACGACACACATGTATATCCGAATTATAGTTACAATGACTTCAAAAATTAATTTAAAAAAAAAATTCAACAAAAAATTATGAAAAAATATCCTTTCCCTAGATATTGATGTTGAGAATCTATATTTCAAAAATTAGAATTTAATCCTTTATAGAAAAAAAGTTATGTTGTATGACACAAACATTACTTTCTGAAAAATATTGTTATTTGTTTAAAAGTAGTTATTAAAGGAGATGTTGAAAGATTCATAATTTATTTTAAAAAATTTGATAAAAAATTTATTTAGAATCTACACACAAATTGCCACAAATCACTAGTTCACATCATCTTCAAATTCTTAACGGTTTAACTGCTATAGATCTTAGAAGATGACGATTTAGTTAAAAATATTGATGTAAATGTCCATCTTGGGCAAAAAGTGAGATACAGTGTTGTGATTTCACTTTGTACATAAGCTATAATCTTAGCACCAATGAGTTAGGGCTTAAAATTGTTCACTACCGTGAAAAATGTATATGCATGTTTTACCATGATTGTGTATTTGAGTTTAGAAAATTGGAGTGATTTATTAATGAATGTAATTGTTTTTTCATACCATTATTCATTCACTCTTATAGTAGGACAACTACTATTGCATAAAATAAAAAGAGAAAAAAACTAAAAAGGATTTGCATCATCTAGACTAGTCAATATTGGTGCTTGTTTTAGAGCCTCTTTGATCCCTATGAATGATTGACCATGTTCCTTATCCCAATTCATCACTTGTCCCTTCCTCAACATATTGGAGATAGATTTATTTTTCTTAATAAATTTTGGCACAAACATCATCATAAAATTGACTTTCCTACAAAAATATTAGATGCCTTGTATATATGAAAATGTGTCTCAATCTTGCTCCTAATGTTAAAAATACAAAAATGTACTTTTAAGTCATAAAATAGAAAAAATATATATCTAGGTCATAGAGGTCATTTTAAACTCCAAACATATTTTCAAGTTTTTCAACATTAGTTTGGTATATTCCTGAGGTGTATGTCACATTGATCTCTACAATTTTAAAAAAGGAGGGGCCTAATTGACTTCTCAAATAAAAATTTATGGCCTCTTGAAGTTGGACATTCCACATTGGAAATTTAAAAACATCTATGACACATAAAAGAGCTATAAGAGAGACTTACACTTGTTGAACAACTTATAACACATATTATGACATGCCATAAGGTATCCTTGAATGGAGATAATGGAGCCAAAATGGAGAACTTAGGTTGGTGAGTGGAAGGAACATGTTATTTTTAGCATGGGGATTCATCTTGGGATTTGGGAACCATATTTTGGGTGGTTTCAGCTCATGGTTTCCTCATTAGCATTTCATGGATTTATGTACAACTTCTATTTACTGGGTGCTTAAAATGAAGATTTTTATAGTGAGTTTTGTAGGTATTGTTATGTTACCATGATTATTTAAATCTCTTATTAGTGATAATCATATAAAGGCTTAGACTATACAATTGCATTGTAAGCTTTGATTATTAATAATACATTGAGTTTCCTTAGATTGCAATTTTCTATCCTAAAAGGGTTGTTCCCATATAAATTATTGTGTTATGTATACTTTATATTTATTTGAAATTGGGATAAATATTTAATGCGGGTGTCACATTGAGGAAATATTTAATATTAGGAAAACTTTGTACCAAATATCTAATTTAGGAGTCATAGTTTAGTGATTTCAAGGTTTTGTAGCACATGGTTTATGTAATACTATTTAGTAGTTTTTTGCAAGGTTGTTTCTATCAAAGCAAGCACATGATTAATTATTGAGGTTAGATTGAGTAACCTATGGCTTTTTGGCTAAGGTTAGATTGAGAATCTCTTGTAGGTTGCATAAGTGAGTAGAGGAGTCATGGATTGGAATATGTGGCTACATGGTTGTCATTTTCTTATTCACACGAAGGAATGCAACTAGGGTTCTTGATGCTTTAGAAGACTTGTATGGAGACTCTACATATGTATTATAATTTATATCGTGATATATTAAATTACGTGGGTGTACTTTTAGAGGTCAGTTTTTCCCTTGAGAGGTTTTCTAAGGGTACCTATAGTGTCATCTTGTGGTATGTTTGTTATTATTTTTCATTATGGATGGAGCTTACACGGGGCCGGCTTACCTTCCTTGGCATAAGCTGCTGCTTGATGGGATGTACCAAAAGGCAGGAACCTTGAGGGGTAGCTTGACGTTAGGATGTTATTATTGCAAAACCAGCTCATGAAGCACACACGAGAATTAATGGAAGAAGATTATCAGTAGCATACTCTATTAAACGGGTTATTTTTTCACCCACTACCGAGCCCATACTGCCTCCCATGAATTGAAAATCCATAACTCCGAGTGCGACAGGCATACCATTTATTTAACCTATGCCTGTTTGAATAGCGTCGGATAAACCTGTTTCTTTTTGATAGGAAGTGTTATAATCTTCATAAGATTGTTCTTCTGTTTCTATAAATTCTTCCTTTCCTAGATTAAGTGTACTCATTATTAGTTTTACGTTAGCGTCGACATACTCTTTTTCTTCTTTAGTTAAAGAGTGATAACTTAAAGGAAATTCTTCCTCAATATCCTCATTATCTTCAATATCTTCAGTATCTTCAATATCTTCAGTATCTTCTATATAAGTCTCTTTTTTCTTACAAAATTTTTCTTTGCTATCTAGTGCTAATATAGAAAACTCTTTTATTATCTCTAGTAAATAGAAATAAATACTCTTAGACGAAAATAAACTGTTTACATTGATCACTTCTATCCTTGGATAAGGTTAAAAAGTCATCTTAATATGTTGGACTATAATCTAATCTATATGGAATGGAATATTATATCCATGGCCCTTCAAAAAAGTTACTCTAGTATATTTTAGGCTAAAGATAAACTCACATACACATACGCACCTACGATATGGTAAAGGCTATTTTATTTTACCTTTTATTTATCAAGAAAAAATTGATCATTTCCTAAGAAGCCATTTGTCATAGACATCAATTCAAAACCTATCAAATTTTGTAGCAAACTATCCATTCTTAGCAATGGGTAATTATCCTTCAATGATTTAATATTTATATTTCTAAAATTAACACACAATTTGATATCACCATTCTTATTTCTCATAGAGACAATATTTGATACCAAATATGAATTCCTAATAGGATTTATTATACCCCTAACCTTAAATTTTATTAGTTATTTTTATATTTGGATTGGGAGGGGAAAGTAGGATTGGTTGAAATTTATTTATGCTCAAATGGCTTTACATTAGGATACAATGGAATTGTATGTTTAAACAAGTCATACCTATTTTGCTTGAGCTCATTACATGATTATCACTTTTTAATTTTTCAACAAAGTAATAAGAAGTTTTGTTTCTATTAATTTTAGTTTTTTCCCTATGCAGACCATTTTAGGAGATAATTTAGTGCCCAAATCAACACCTTCCACATTTGCTTCACTAGTATACTTGTTACTTATTTTATAAAAATATATAAAAAAACATTATATATGATGTTATAAGTGTTTCAGGGATAATATTAGTCTTAAGATGAATACTCTCAACTCCAAATAAGGTCTATCTCTCTCTCTCTCTCTTTGTAATCATGGTTCACATCGACATGCTAATTATGAATTTCTCTTTCATAATTGAGGAACCTATAAATATGTTCATCATTTTCAAATACCTACTATTTGTAAATGCTATGAAGTATGATAGTTTTGGCAAGAACTTCTACAACATATGTTGATAAAGGGGAGAACCAACCCACATCAAAATATGAAGATAAAACAAGTGCATAAACTACCACATTTTTAGCCTTATAAATATAGTTAATACTTAGTGCATAAAACATTTAAATTATATCCCAAATTATATTTATAACCAATTTAATATCTTGTCTTCAATAGTATATGCACATCTAACATAAGACAGTAAATTTTAAATTTGTATATACTTGAGAGACTTAATGACATGCTTTAAAGCAACATTTAGACATAAAATTAGTGTTTCATACCATAATTTTTATTTTTTTTGTGAATTCAAATGTTAGTTTGAAATAAAATTTGAAACCCTTATCATTAGGAGAGATGAAAACTAAACTTGTACTCAAACTATCTCTTGAGCATGCACCATAAACATATAGCATCCACAAATGATTAGGCATTAAACTTGAAATTGTAGGTAGGTAGTAGGGTCAATGTGATTTTATTTAATCTTGTAATATCCTATAAAATGGTAAGGTCCATCATCAACATAAATTATTTCACTTTTATCTTGTTAGGATCTACAACAATATGCATGATCATTTTCTCTCTAAATAAATTGTCACTTTCACCATGCAAAGGAATAATAAAAAATGAAAAATGCATTTCTATAGTATCTCTTATTGAAGAAACCCATTTTCTTGACAAGAACACACCATTTTGTAGGGAAATCTAGTATTATGATATCCATCAAGAGTGACTAGTCAAGTTATTTTGGTAATTGGATCTCAACCCCATTTAAAATATAAATGACATGGACCTCTCAATAACCAATTGCAACACTTTCCATATGAATAAAACTTCTAGGCTTAACTCACTCATGACTTCTAATGTCATGACATTGTTGGATACCCAAGAATCTAGCATTTAATTGCAAACTATAGACCCATTAATCAATAAAGTATAAAAAGGATCTACTCTTATTTAAATCTCAACTAGAGATGGTCCTTATGAAACTATAGGTGGTTCTTGTGTATTCACATTAACATGAGGGATATTTGAAAAATTAGTAGGCTAACAACTATGTATTGTATGACTAGTTAAATATGTAAGCATCCTATTTTAGTGTTCAAGAATCTTTAGTACCTTAGTTATAAGGGCTTTCACTTTAATATAGCTTAATCCATATATCATTTCTATGGTTTTGTAGTTAGGAAATGGATCTGACTTAGGATTGTCATAACATGTAAATTTGGTACATATATTGTATCACTTAATTAGTTACTTAATTTCCCTTTGTATGTTTAAAAGTATAGAATTTGATCTTGCCTTCTTTTTCTCAACTTATTTTTTTGATTTCATTTAAAGTATGGTTTATATTTTTTCTTTAGGGGCATCAACGTTGGATATGGGAACTTCTTCCTTCTTATATTTAGGAATAAATTTATTCTACATCATAGGATTCTAAACAAGGGCCTTTGTATTTTTCTATATTTTTATTGATGTGTCTTTTGTCTCAACCTCTATACACCATTTTTCTTGTGCTTTTCAACTTTAGAAATAAAAATGTTGATTTAATTATAGGATTTAATAGACTATACTTTGGTACTAACTTACTTATTCCTCAACTAGTAATTGATTTGGACTTGTAAAAATACCATCTCAATTAAGACCTTGTATCTTTAATTTAAAATGTAGGTCTTTTTAATCTCTATTATATGAGTTATTTTAGACTTCCAAATTATGTGTTGGTACTTCATATTGATTTGAAACATTTTTTAATCATATTGAGGCTTTTCAATAACAAAAAACTACATATTGTGATTGATCTAAGGTATCTACATATTTACAAGTATTATGTTGCTAATATTCATACTCTTTGTATTAATCTTCATCTTCATTATATATGCTTCCTCTTTTTTTGATATTGTAGTATCTATTGCACATTTAACATGATCATGTGGCATGTAACAAGAATCAAACCAAGGTATATTTTCTTACATATTTACTTCATCCTTATGTTATTGGTCTAGAGCCTCTTTTCATTTTTCTTATGGTTATGATGTCTTAGTGTTGCATGTTTCTCATTTTGATTGGGCTTCTTTGACTAATATGCATTTTAGGGCCTATCAAATAGATGAAAATTTTTATTACTATGTTTCCCAACATTATCAAATAAAATAAAAAATCATTCCTTTCCATATTATAAGATAAATATATCAATACATCTATAAGTTTATCTAGATTTTCATAAATTGATAATGGCTTGTTTAAATGACACCTTTTTAGTTGATGTATCTTCACATCTTCCCTCTTGATATGTTTTATTTATCTTCTCATTCTTTTTGGTGGCTCAACATTGCAAAATGTATATATAAGAATAATATTGAACCAAAGGATTCAATTGTGGAAGGATCCAGATCTAAATATTCCTACCTACATCAAACCCTGCAACACAAAGAATCTAAGGATTGTGTTCAAATTCAACTATACAAACATGGAGTGTGCAATTTGAAAGGTGATAAATACATACTTTCTTTTGGATACCTTTTTTATTCATTTTATGATGTGGCCTCTTCTTTCTTATCCAACTTAATACATTTATTAAACTACACCTACCTAGTTCATTATCTCTATCAAAAATAAGTATGGAATTATGTTTTCAATGATGAACAAATGTTAATAGTCCTTAAGCATTGTGAAATATTTGAGGGCATATACCCAATTGGAGGAATTTTCTCTAATGCTATGTTGTCAAGTACATAAATCAACTATGCCCACAATGCATTTAGTTTGGGTATATGAAAGAGTTAACCTTGAAGTGTGTGATTGAATCTCATATTCATTAATTTGAGAAGGAATTTGTGAAGAAGGTATAGGAGGAATTTTAGGCCCTTTGTCTAATGATGGATCATAGCCCTCCCCACCAATCAAAGATATATAAACAATTAGTAATCTAGGTTTTCAATGTGCTCTTGTCTCTCATCAACCCACAGGCCAAGATCTCCAGTCTACTAAAGAACATTCGTCCAATAGCCATAATAGTAACTAATTTTTGTCATTAGAATTTTGTATGAATTTTTATATGATGCTCATGTAAGTAGTTGTTTATGTTATAAATTTTTCTATTGGCTTGGGTATCCCTATATGCTTATATTGAAATACTATCTAGACTTCTAGATGTTGTAATTTTGTTATTATTAATAATATTATAGGTGTACTACACATTTTGCTGAAAAATCCTCAAAATTTAATAGAGACTTATGTTTTAGCCATTAACATATCAGTTTTTTGAGATAGATGTTTCAATTTTCTTCAATAATTCTAATAAATTATTAATTTTTTTCTAAAGATGTGATTATTTAGTTCCAACCATAGCTTCCAAATTAGGATAGAAGGGATTATTTCCTATAGTAAAACATAATTAGCATCTTTGTAAAGGGCATACCAAGAGAGGGAGAGTTGAATAAGAGAATGTGGAAGTGGTCTAACCACCCAAGAATAGGGTAAGTACAAGAAGTTGAGTCCACTTTTAGGGGAAGTGTCATTTTTTAACTTTAAAATAGGTATCCATTTTAAAGTGGGTACTCTTTCCAAAAATTTTGAAACTCACAATACATATTTTTTTATTTAGATTAGACTTTGAAAAGGCATGGTAACCCAACCCTTAGCCTTGGACCTATAAATACAAAATCATGGTAATGTCAAGAGAAAAAATTGGCTTTGGCAATATGACTGACAAGTTTTTTTTCCATAATTGTTTTATAAAATTAAAACCCATTATAAATGATGATATATAGTTTTCAAATATATAATTATCTTGTGGTTGGATTTTTTTTTCAAATTTTTAATTAATTTACGAGGAAACAGGTTCATAAACTTGAAATGCTAGGTTTTCATATTTTTTAATAACTTTTAATTTGTTAATTTTCTTGTAAAAAATCATATGGCATCAATCTAAAAATCATTCTTTACATAGTGAAAAAAAATTCAAAAAATGATTAGTTTAGGTCAAATTATGTTGTCCATACACAAGGGTTTTCAAAAACAACAATTAGTACCAATAAAAAAATAATTTAAAAAATATATTTTAAAAAATTATAAAAATATCCTCATCAATATTTAGTATAATACACATATTTCAATAAAAGTAATTAGAAAATACTTTTATTTAGGTCAAATTATGGTGTTTGTATGTGTGCATGCTATGATCCTAAAAAAATTACTTCTAAAATGTGGTTTTTATACATGCATTTTAAAAATTATTTTGTATCATCTAGGTATTAGAATAAATTACATATTTGAATACTAGACTCAAAATATAAAATTTCATATTACTGGACTTTTTATTTAGATCAATGTGTAAGTGCTTCAAATTTTTAGTCCAACTGTGATATTTTTTGAAAATGGTGGAATCAAATTTTTAGGTTTAGTAATGTAAAGTTGCAATTCCTCATATAAGAAGATAATTTATCAATGTTTTCACACTTTTTCATGAAAATGATCTCCACTAATCAACACTCCAATAGGGTTCTAAGATGATTATATTTGTCACTTCAAAAATTAGATTTTTTTAATTTTCTCATTAATAGTCACGCCATTTATTTATTATCAAAACTCAAATCTAAAATTATAGAGGATAAAATCTAAAACTAAGCCTCTAAGTCAAATATCAGCATAGGATGATGCTCGTTGAAACTCAAAATTATATAATGAATAGTTATTTACCAATTCATAAGAGAGGGTGACTCTTCAATTCAAGCTCTATTAAACCTAAGTAGTTAATTACAAGAAAATTAAAGGGAAATAATAATAACACATTTGTATTTCAAATAAACCATACCCTATGCACATCAAAGAACCAAGAATTTATCCCCAAATTTCAATATGCTTTATTATTGATGTTAAGACCTATAAACCTCTTTTGAGTGGATGATATAGGTCATGTATGCATTCAATATGTAGGAAAAGTTATATCACCAATGATGCTTATAACTTAAAATATACATATACATGACTATAAATGAAACAATAATATATAAGCTTCAAGAGATAATTTTAGATATGGGATCTCATGAGATTTTGTAGGACTAAACCTTCAAATTTGGTAAGATGGTAGAACAACTAAAAATAAACTACCATGAAAATGATTCATTTTCTAATTTGAATTTAGTATGGTGGAGGAACTAATTTCTAGAGATTGACAACTTGATCCTATTTGGGTAACATGGTTAAGCTTCAAATATAGAGTACAAGTATATGTGTAAACCATTTGAATTAAATGACTCAATAGTGAAATAAAGAGTTAGATTTATATGTTAAAATCATGTAATATTTAATATATAGTTGTTTAAATGCACTTCAAATGCAACATAAAAAAATAAAAATGAATAATTATTGAGTAATCCTTGAACTAACATGTATATTTCATATATTGATGGTAAAATGACTCCTTGAGAAATATTAAAAGGAAATTTATAAAATTTTAATGGATCAATTAATTACACACAATATTCACACTATCAAATATAAAATCAGATATGACAAATCTTGTGAGATATATAAAAATATATTGGAGACACTTAGTTCATGTGAGGCCATGCAACAAAATCACTAAATCTCAAATATTTACAATACATATCAACACAAAAATTTGATACTAAAACTACAAGATTGGATACCCTAGACTATATTGAGAATAAAGGACACACAAAGAAGTTATAGAAATACAATATTAGTTGACCCTAATTACATCTAAATATATTACATATACATCTCTTGTTATCTTCCGCCAACTCATATATCCATATGACACCAATACCACCCCTTACATTGACCTCTCAGGTATCTCTTTAATTATTTCCTCAATAAACTTGTTATAACAATCAATCTAAGTATTTACCTTAGCAACAATGTGTTGAAGTATTTACCTTGCAAATAGTTTTGTAATTAATAAATCATGAAAATATTGAAGAATAAATTTAGGAGTATCCACTATAGCTAAGGTAGCAAGGTCATGTGCAAATAATTGTTGTTCTAAGTGTGCTTCATGATCATAATCTTCATCATTATTCTAGATAATAGGATTAATAATATTAGTTGTGGGAAATAATCTCATTATTCATAGTTTTTCCAAACCTCATGGTGAGCGGTGGGAAGTGTTGTACTGCAAGAAGTTTGAAATCTACTAGCGAGGATGGTGATGGAGGCTCCGATGATGAGGATGATGGTTCTGCTCCTACAACAGTCCCTCTCTGTGAGGCATTGAGTGTTTGTGAGGCATTGAGTGGGTTTTATTTGGGTGTTGAATGTCTGTTTTCTACAAACAGTGAGGGTTGCTTGGAGGACGTCGTTCAGGTAGCTGAATATGCCTGGTTGTGTGGTGTGTGTGGCTTGGGATTCGATTCTTGGCTCTTGGTATTTTTGTTTGATGGTGAGGCTCTGGTTGGGGTTGGGTGTTGGATTCCCTTCCTATTGGTTTTCTGGCTATCGGCCCTAATGAGGGTGTGGTGGTGCACTAAAGTCTCTAAGGCTTTGTAGTTGAAGTTTGGGCTTTTTTATGCTCCTACTCGGCGTAGTAGGAGGGCTTGGGGGCTTATCATGCATGCCTATTCTTCCTCTTGCTTGCTCTTGGCCTTTCTTCGTTCCTACCTGCTTTTTGATTAGTGGCTCTCTTTTGGGGTTTTTGTTTTCAGTGTGCTCTGATTCCTATTTGGCATTCCCCTGTGGACTAGTGGTTTTCTCTACTGTGTGGTTGTGTGGAGTGCTGGTCCCTCTCTGGCTTTGACCGACATGTTAGAGTTGCTTGGTGTGCTCTCTTGTTGGGCCTTCTCTTTACTTTTTCCCTGTTTGGGACCCCCTATTCTTGTTGGGGTTTGGTTGGTCTTGATCATCCTAAGACTGGGACTCTTCTTTTGGTGGTCTCCTAGATTGTATTTCTTCTTGTTGTGATGTTGAGCAGTTGTGTGGTATGGGGTAGCTTGGAGTTTTTTTTATCTATAAGTGGTGTCCCTTTAGTCTCTTATGGTGGTTCCTTCAGTGGGGGAGGTTGTTGGAACTGCTCATCTTGGTTATGTTGGAATTAGTCCAAGTTGATGCTCGTTTGTGGATGGATGGGTTATGCTCTTTGTGTTATCTTTGGACCCGGTTGTGTGAGCTCTCTGAGGATTTTTCTGGTTCTTCTGCGTGGTACCAGTTGCTTGAGCTGCTAAGGGATGTTTTGTCAACCCTTCCTTCTAAAACTGTTGTTTGGAGTCTTAAGTTGGTGTCTCCTTTTGAGTGGGATATGGCTCCTATTGAGGTGGAATGTTGGCTTCTATTGAGGTGGAGCCTTCTTGGCATGAAGATTCGTGGTTCTGGCGATAGGGGGTTTCATCTCATCCCCTCCTATAGAGGGGATCCCTCTCTTTTAGAGGTGGAGGTTGGGTTGGCTTTTCAGGTTTTTTGTTGCTACTAGAATATTGTTGCTTGGCTATGCTCTGATGTGCTTCCTATTACCCCTATTGAGGTGGGGTGTTTGGTCTCTTTGTTTCTGTTGGGAAGCAGGGTTTGGTTGGTTTTTTACACTACATGGGTTTTTCCTTGTTGGTCTCTTATTGAGGTAGGGAGGTGGGGAAAAATGACTAGTCTTGAAGGGTGTTGTGGCAGCCTATGGTGGTTGTTGTTTGTGTTTGGTGCCTAGCAAATTTAGGCAGTCTCATAATGTTGTTTTTGGGGCAAGGCCCTTGTGAGTTGTGTAGGGTTTTAGTCCCTTTGTTGTTGTTGTCTTTGCAGTCTATTGTATCTTATCTATCTTTTGGTAGGTTTTTGATGGTTCTTTGTTGATTGTTTGTGTTCTTTTGCTTCTGCAGTTGTCTTTTGTGTGTATGGGGTTTCGGGTCCCCTCAAAACTTGTTTGTAAGGGGTTTTTGGTCCCCGCAAAACTTGTTCGCTAATAAAAAAACAATCAACTTAAGTGAATTTTTAAGCTTTTTTTGCACATAAATAAAACATAATCTAGACATGAAGGAGACAAATGACTAAGTAGGTTATAAAATTGTGAAAATTTGCATGTGCAAGAAAATATGACACACATTTTAAGAAAAATACCCTTGTAAACTTTGGGATGTCATTTTTTAACCTGCAACCAATCATGTAAATGGAAATTTGAGTTTATATTGCCTTACTTCCTATTAAAGACACTCCTTTAGGAAAAAATAAACTCTACACACCTTAATTAATTCAACGGAAATTAATTCCTTTCATCTCTTGTATGTTATCTAAATAGGAAAAAAAAAATTAAATTAAAAAAATTGTGCTTACCACTTTTAAGTGGTGGAATCTATGAGCATGTTAATTTTTTTTAAACTTGAACATAAGATCTATGGTTAGAATTGATCATAATAGGAGATCAACAAAAAATGGGAAACATGTGGATTTAAAGTGCATGAAGAAAACTATCTATTGGGGAAATGTTGATTATTGTTGAATGTGAAACCATCATGTATCCCTTTAATTGTGATGCAACTTTATATCATTCAAGCACATTGAATATTCAATGTCTTATTCATTGGACATATTAGGCTTGCTAGCTTTTCCAACCTACAAATACATGGCCCACACTCATTTGTTAGTGAAAATGTGGACCCACTTTGATGCTTTTTATTGGTCCCTTGGATCAATAAGCATTGACCATGTGTACCCACTTATCCACGATCATATGCTCTTTGTAATTAGCATAAATGACATTAGTAGATATAAGCTTTCCACAATACATCAAGTTAATGTATATCTAGTGGTTTTAGATTAACAATGTGTATTTTGCAACAATGTTTCAAATTATATTTAACGATTCATCATCAAAAAGATGAGAATTATGATTTAGATTAAAAACTTAACCCTTAAAAAAGGAGATAAGGGGGAGTTGACAAGAGGACTAAAATTTAAAAGATATGAATAGAGAAAAAAAGATTAAAAAAAACAAAAGGGATAAAGTGAAATAAATTTTTAAATAAAAATAAAGTATGAAATGTATCAACATAATTGATAAATTTATGTTAAAATACCAATGATATCAACTTAGAATATTGAAAAGTATATGCATAATATTAAATATATAATGTAAACTAAAAATATATAAAAATAATAGCATTGATATGTATAAATACAATCATAATAATATAAATATATTTATGTATATTGATAAACCCATAATGGGAGATATTATATATTTCAATATTGTATATTGATATATAAAATAGATCCACACATGTATAGATACATAATATTACACATACATAATAAAGATATAAAAATTAAAATCTATATCTGCAAAATAATATACAAATATATATTTCAATATATAGATATATAATATATTATATAAATATTGATATTTATTAGTCCACCAAT
Organism: Sequoia sempervirens; assembly: GCA_007258455.2. Lineage (NCBI taxonomy): Eukaryota > Viridiplantae > Streptophyta > Pinopsida > Cupressales > Cupressaceae > Sequoia > Sequoia sempervirens. The sequence goes on from VDFB02342480.1 coordinate 47,400, forward strand.
CATTTGAAATAGTATACATATTAATTTTATGTATAGATATGGTATTGATCTATAATAATATAAATTGTTAGTGTAGATAGAGTCATTATCATACCTAGTTAGCTAATCACCTTTCTAGGATTGACCTATTCACACCTAACTTAAGTTTACTTAGGTTTTTTTTGTTTTCATCTCACTTCATATAGTTGAGACATGTGTCCTCATGACTTGAGACACCTATTGACACTTGCTCACATACTTGTTAAGTGAGCCCACAAGTGTCCCATCTTTTGAGGGAAAGTCAAAGTTTCACTCCTACCTTTTCACCTCCTCATCCTTGTCTATATGCAAGTCTTGATCATTTTATTATACACTCTTCATTTTATATTGATAGACATACTATTGTGTTCATAATTTCATTTGTGGAAGGTTATCAAATTCAAACTCTTTGATATTAGCATTCTCCAACATAGTATCAAAGTCGTGAGAGCATGTTCCTTCCCACATCAAAGTGACTACCACACATATCGCTATCAACAAAGTGTCATAGAGCCAAATATTCACTATCATTGCATCTAGAAGACTCAAGAAATTAAAAAATACCTTTTGCTTCATCAATTTCGATAATTTTCAATTTTTGCAATTTTTGGACCTCATACCGATTGTACAAAAGTTGTAAAAACATATTAGAGAGGGTCGATCTGACCCTATTGACCCTCTGCCCATTGGGTAGAAAATTTTCTCTTTGCAAAATTTGGCCATTTTTGGTCTATTTGTATAAGCCTATATTGGCTTCTTGTGGTGCGAGTTTTGTTTGCAGGCTTCAAAGTGATGAAACTTGTTCGTGCAGAGGTCAAACAAAAGGTTGGCCTTGTGGAAAAGTGTGTGGCCAGACAAAAGACACGTTCCATTGTGACATGCCCCCATTGATTTTGTGGAATCTTTGCTCCTGCGTAGGCATTGGGATTTCATTCTCCAATAGCCAATGCTCTTACCACAGTCTTCACTCCTCTATGTACTGATCACAGAACATATAGCAATACTTGGAGGCAGTTCTTTTTTCGTATTTGGGGCCTTTGGATATGGCCTAGATCATGTTGGTCCTGAGTTGGGCTATAAAGGCAACTGTCAAGATTTTTCAATTGGCCAATTTTTTTGACGAGTTGAATCCTCCATTTGGCCCTTAAGTTTTTCACAATAGGCAGCTCTGTCATTACAAGCTAACAGAGGCTGCGGGTTTTGATCCCCCGTCATCCGAGCTCGTGGCTTTCCTCAGTCGAATCTAGAGCATCTTGTGTAGGTGGTCAATTAATATATCGGTCTCAATCTGTTAAGGCTGAACAATAGAGTTTTGAAAGATAGTACTGGCCTGCGATCCATATTCTTTGCAAGG
>VDFB02342483.1:0-31199 GCA_007258455.2 Sequoia sempervirens
GGATATGTCTCTCCAAGAAGAGTGCTGATTAACAAGAAGAGGTCGGCCACATTAAATAAAAGATAATTTAATATTTATGTGAAGCGCTTCTTCACAAAGGACGTCACCAATAAATAAATAGCTATAAGCTATATTTAATTTATTGCTTGATAAAATCGTGGCTTGATGTAAGAGGCCTGCAACTGTTCACATCAACAAAGTTGAGGTTCTAATCCTTGGAGTTTGCTATGGCTTCTCGCTCAAAATAGAAGGCTGTGCTTGTGGCTCTAGCTCAACCTTCATCTTGCTAGTAGATGACAATGACTCCTCTGCCTCATCAATGTCATCCAATCCCATAGCTCCTTTTGTTGCACCCACATCGTCTATTGCTTGCCTCCCAAAATCAATAATTTCATCTTTAGTAAACAATAGGGGCTGCTCATCCCACCCTGTTCAATTGCCATAAGTATCAATGTCATCCAAATACATGACCTCCTTTGATTTGTACTCTACCCTTCTTGTGTGAAGTCAAAATTTTTATTGCATAAAGACAAGGTCATTGAGGCATCTTTGAGTTAATTTTTTCTTCTTCTTCGTGTGGTTGGCCTCAAACAAATTCCAATTGCGCTTGTAGTTGGATGCACTACAAGGTTGGCACAAAATGTGGAGGGCTAATCTTTGAAGATTTGGGGTATTTGCACCCCAATCTATCCACCAAGAATCTACAAAATAAAATATTAGAGTTAGTAAGCAAACCATATTTTATCAAACTATCAATAGTTGTAAATTTGAAATTTGTAACTTGTAAGATGAATGTGATGTAAAGACTCCAATTTTTGTTACTCGGTGATTGAGAGGTTCTTCCTCGGATATCTAGTTCCGAAGAAAAAAGCTTACCCCTACTAGTCCTATAATTGTGCAATTGTTGAATAATGAGGTCTCTCATCGTTCTTCCTTGGATAGCTAGTTCCAAAGAAAAAAGCTTACCCCTACTAGTCCTGTAATTGTGCAATTCTTGAATAATGAGGTTTCTCACCTCAACTTGAGGTGTCATCTTTTGAATGAATGTCGTGAGGCCCTCCATAACCTCTCCATTAGGATCCAAGAAGCTATCTAAATGGAAAAAAGTTGGGGTTGAGGAAGTACCCTGTTGCATGGATGGGTTGGTGGAGTTGATTGTTCCACCCCTGATCAATGATCTCCCAAATGGGATTGAATTTAAGGCTGTCCCCCTTATAATAATTTTGGATGGACTCTTTGGCCCTATCCATGGCCTCATAATGTACCCCATTGCATTTTGATCAACATCTACCAAACGGAGATTTCTAAGCAAGGTTTTCGACACCTACAATTTACAAATACAAAAAAATTAAAGTTACAAATTTATAATGAAAAACTAAAATTAAAAAAAAGAATATTCAATTTGAATTTAAAATTGTAGTTTTGAGGTTACCTTGACAATCTCCATAGCTCTTTGTGCAAAAATATTATCAAAGACTATTCTTGTAACCCTCTCTCCTTCAGGCTTCTTTGAATATGATGAGTCTAGCCATGCTTGATTCACAAACATCTGTTTCAAGGAAGTCAGCAAACCAGTAATGCATTGTAATGTTGCAAACTTTGTGACACTCGATCACACCAACTCTTTCCCTTTGATGTGATCTCTCATCAAACTAAGAACCCAAGGGTAATTGTAAATAAATTTTGTTATGCTTCTTGCATCGTCTACAATCGATCTCACCCAATCAATTTTGCCTATGTCCTCCAAAAGAAGGTGAAGGCAATGTGCTGCGCAAGGGGTCCAAAAGAGTGAACAATGCCTCTCTTCATACAATCGGCCAACTACCACATATGTTGTTGCATTGTCAGTTATGACTTGAACTACATTCTCTATGCTTACCCCTTGACAATTCCTTTCAATATTAGACTCAATGTTTATGCATTTTTACTTTGGTAGAGGCATCAACTAATTTTAAAAATACTACCCCACCCTTTGAAGCTACCAAAAAATCGATAATGGTGTGGTTTTTTCCGTCCATGCACCCATTTGAAAGAATAGTGCTACCATACTTCATTGGTGCTTCTTCCACTCTTCAGTTGCATTCATGAGCAACCACCCACTTAAGTCTTTTCGACAAGGTGCCTTGTAGCCTTTTCCTACTACTATCAATGCAGTTACCAAATTCTCCCAATAAGGATCGCTCACCACATTGAAGGGCAGGTTGTTGAAGTACCAAAAATTGGCACATGCCTTATTTGCTTCTCGATGCACCTCCTTGTTTCACCCTGTACCTTCCAATGACAACTGTGCTCTAGGCATTTTTTTGGGCACAAAAAAGCTATGTGGTGTGCATGTAGGTGCTCTACTTGGAGTAGTTGAAGTGGATGTTGATGTGTTTCATATGTGTGGACCATGAAGGGAGCCCACTATGCCTTCAAATATCATATCTTCATCTATTTCTACTTGTATTTGAGGACCATGATCACTAGCCATGACTGCCCTTGTCTTCTCCCTTTGTAATTTTTTCTTTTTTGCCAATGCAAGGTGTGCATTCATCTCTTGTTTTATCTCTTCTGTGGTGTTTTTGATTGTATAAGCAGCAAAACAGGGTGTTGAACCCTTAACAAAAAAGGTCCCCAGGGCAGATTAAAAAAGGCCCACAGGCTAGAAACAACACATTAAAAGCAGAGTTCAAACTTGAACATAAACTAAGTAGAAACAAAGAGCACTAGCCTAACTAAACATCTGACCCCAATCCTCCTTAAGGAATTTGAAAAGTTCCCTATGGTCAGCACTTGTGGTAGCTCCCATCTTACTTCCATGACGTTTAAGATCTTCATTCAACTAGGTACATACAGTGGTAGCTGAGTGATGCATGACTTTCAAATTGAAGTGAGAGATGACTCTCATCTTCCCTTTGAGGTTTTCAACTTTAGTCTTGAGGGCAACAACTTTAGCAGCAATGTGAATGCACTTGGAACAATTATCCTGAGCAGGTTACACATTGGGGGTGGAGTCAGAATTCTCAAAGTCTGAGAGGATTATTCATCTCTGGGAAAAGGATCAGATCCTCATTATCAACAGCCATCACATCCTCATCATCATCCTTTTTGTTTTTTCCTAATTCATTCTCCTCCCTAGCCATAGAGTTGCTGGAAATTTATCAATACTGAAATTGGGTGTCGCGCAGCCAGCAAGCCTATTAGACGACCTAATGTTCAGCTTGTCTCCATAGTTTCAGACACACTTTTAGCAGTTTTTTCCTTGTCATAAGAGTTAGCTTTATCCTCCTCCTCCCCTTCTGTATTAGCTTCCTCCACAAAAAAATGGACACTTTATCCTCCTCCTTCCCTTCCATATTAGCTTCCTCCACAAAAAAATGGACAAAGGTTTTCTTTTTCTTTTTACTTGTGGGATTTTTGGTGGTCCTTGTATGACCACGCTTACTCAAAGAAGGGTTCTTTATAGGGCTATTTTTCAGATCACAAAGGCTCACTGCAACCATCTTCTAGGTAGAAGAGTGGGGGGATTTTGGGGATTTAGATTGGGGATGTGTAGGTTTAGCCTCATCCAGGGAGGAAAACAAGGGTGACATTTTGCGGACTAACAATCCTCCTCGTTCCTTTGTGGGGAGGCGTCGTGGATTTCCCCATAGGGGAATCGACATTGTTCTTTTCAGGGGAACTAGCATGCGAGGAGTCTTCAATGAGACAAGCCCTTATGGGTTTTGGCGGGCAAAGGGCTAGGTGGAAATGGTAGAGGCGGAAAATGAGACCTTGGTGAAACAAGATAGAGGGTTTATTAGGATTTTTTGTAGCCAAATCAATGGCTTCCTTCATAGTGGACTCTAGTGAGGATAGTAGATAGAAAGGAAAGCTGATGGGAGTTTTATTCCTGAAGTGATTAAGAAGGGGTGAATGGTAAAAGTAAAAACATTTGAACTTGCTTTCTAGCATGGCATACTTCATAAGATGAAAACATACCTTATCCCATAGCTATGGGAGTTTCGCTTTGTCAAACCCAACATGAAGTTTCATTGGAAACTCACCCTCTTTGAAGAAGAGGGCCATGCTTTCATTATCTAGCACTTTATTGTGTCTCTTCAACTTTTGTCCTTTACATGACATCCTAGTTGCTTGGGTGATAATCTCCTCATTGACTTCAAAGGAAATACGACCCATCCTCACCGGGTGCTTATTCTAGGCACTTGCAAATTGGATAGACAAACTTTCATCATACCCATTAAGGCATGCAAGGAAGGGGGTAGTCCTCCCTTTCATACAAATGTGCCAAAGGAGGGGATCATTTTTGAACTCATCATAGGAGCTAGGTGTAGTTTTAACCCTATCACCACCCATGGTAAAATTCTCCAAGTGGCAACACTGTAAAAAATTTATGAGGATACCTCTATACCAACACAATAGGCAAAGCAAGATGAAAGCTTAGTTTCTTAATTTAAAATGGAAATTTCTAGAGCCAGGGATAGTTATCACCTCACAAGATGATTGATTGCAAGTGTAATCAAATCAGCCAAAGTAATAAACTTTATTACTTGGCACCATCAAATTTATGAAATAATCCAACTCACGCAAATACATAGCCCTACACAAATCTTTGTTATGGTTTATAATTAAACTGCACCATCAATCATTTTCAAAAGTTCATGCTGAAAAATTTGGGAGGAAGCATTAGGCATATACTTAATATCAAGGACAACCATCAGAGCCCTTCGATGAGAAGCCTCATCATTAAAAATCTATCTCCTAGAAATCATAGTAATACATCTGCCAGTGACACCTTTCCTAGTCACTGCCACCTTGACATTCCTATTGCACATCACCTTCAAATCCAAAAGGGAATGAGGAATCAAATTCCACATACACAAGAATGGATAAAAGCCATATATACCTTTATTCGAATCATCACCACCTTCATCGTTTCCAACTTCTTAGTTCACAAAACCCTTGAATCCAAAAGATGGGGATTCAAAAGGGGATTAGATATTAAACTAATATACAATATTATATTCTAAAATATGATTTCTTCTATTAGCTGTCATCGTTTGAAGGGTTGGTATTTTGTGGCTCCTTTAAAAGGAGGATTCTTATGTTCTTTGGGAAATTCTCTCTATTCCTTCGACATCTTAGGGAGTTGAAACTTATTCCCAAATTAGCCAACGCATCCACATCTATGTTCCCCTCCCTGTATATATGAGAAAGCTCATAATTATCAAAGCCTAAAAGAAAATTTTTGATGTCATGAATAATATCATTGATAGACCATCCCGAGTTAACCTTCCCCTTTACCGAGTCTACGATGAGCTTGGAATTTCCTTAAATCTGCAGGTTTTTTATTCCCAAGGTGAGGGCAATTTTAACTGCCATAACATAGCCATTGCTTTAGCCACATTGCTACTTTTCATCCCCAATCCCCTTGAGAAGTCAACAATGACTTCACTATTAGGATATCGTAAAATTCCTCTTCCACTTGCCAGATCTGGGTTGCCTTTTAGCAGCCCCATCAAAATTTATCTTTCCCCAATCCACTGGGGGAGGTTTCCATTTAGTATTTTGGTGAGCAATATTTCTTGAATTGTCAAACCTAATGGGGTCCAAGGGTATTCCCCACTTGTTACCAATTAAGATTTCCAGAGGTTTTGGGGGGCTAATCAGATTTTTCCATTTAGTAATAGAGATATTTTCCACCAGAAGCTGTGAGAAAGTCATAAACACCTCATTAGTATTTCTTTAGAATTTAAGAATATTCTATTGTTCCTTTCTTCTATGCCCTAACATATATGGGGGGGAATTTGGTTCCATAGCTCTCCAATCAAAGGGTGGGAGTCGGGGCAGGTCCAGTCCACAGTAAACTCTTTTAGGCTATTATTCATTGCCCAACTAAATCCCAAATTTTGCAGTGCTAATCCCCAAATTTCCTCAGAGAAAGCATAATGAAGGAGCAGGTGTGGCACCGTTTCCTCCGCTTTTTTGCATAAGACATACATATTAGGGATTTGGAATCCTCTTCTTTTTAAGTTGGCCTGGGTAAGAATTCAGTTGTGGGCAATTGTCCACCAAAAGAAGTTTATTTTGGGGGTGAGTTGATGATTCCAAACTTTACTCCAAAACCTGTTGTCATTGTCACTGCCTAACAACAGACCGTAAGCAGATCTGATTGTGAACCTTCCTCTCCTGTCACTTGCCCAAAAAAACCCATCATCCTTTGGAAACAAAGGGATCCTGATCAACTGAAGTTCTTGTAGGGTGTCAGCTTTCTGGATTAGTTCTACATGGTTGTTACAATAGGCCTCAATATTCCTCCATTGTTTATCATTGTTAGTCTACATTAGGTAGTCAACGACCAACCTACCAAATAAAATCTTAGCAAGTCCATCTAAACCCTTGAACAAGTGATGGTTTTTCAAAGGCTGATCCAAGACCTAGGAATCCTCCCAAAAGGAAATTCTGGGGCCATTCCCCAACTTCCATTTTAGGCCAGACTGAATAAGGTTTTTGGATTTGAGGACATTGTTCCAAATCAAAGAACCATTAGGAAACCTAGAATCAGTGAGGTTCCTAATAAACTAGGTGTTGTTTAAGTATTTTGCTTTCATAATTCCACACCAATCCTTAGTATTCAATATGAGATCCCAACCAACCTTAGACATGAGTGTTTTATAGGTGAGGCGGATCTTTGTAATGCCTAGGCCCCCATGAGCTTTAGGTAGACAAACTTTATCCCAATTTATAAGGGCCATTCTTTTCCTTTCTTCCGTCCCAGACCAAAGAAAATTCCTTATGAGTTTTTTTTTCAAATTTGTCATCAATAAATTTAGGGATCTTGAACAGAGACAGGTAATAGACATGAATACCTTGTAAAGAGGTAGCAAAAAGTTGTAATTTGCCTTAATGACTCAAGAGCTTACCTTTCCAACTTGCTAGTTTTTTCTAGAGCCTCTCTAAAACTGAGTTCCAAAAGGAGGGTGTGACCTCTTTAACTGTAAGCAGGAGATAAACACCTGGAAGAGAAGCACAAGAACAACCCAATATAGTTGTTACTTTTCATTGTAACTCCAAGTTTGTATGGAAAAAGTAAATCTTACTTTTCTCATAATTGATACATTGGCCAGATACAACAACATTATTATTTAAACATGTCTTCCATCTCCTAGCTTCCACCACCAAGACATTTACAAACAGTATAGTATCATCAACAAATTGTTGGATGGCTGAAAGGTTAAGAGAGGTGGTAGCTTTGATTCCCTTGAGAGCACCATTATCAAGTAGTCTTAAAATATTTCTTCCCATGACTTCAACCATCATTATAAAAATATAAGGGGAGAGAGGATCCCCCTATCTAATCCCTCTTTCAGAGTTGAAGAATCCTCTGGGAACTCCATTGACAAGCACTGAGAATTTGACCGTAGACACACATTCCTTAATAAGATTGATGATCTTCTCATGAAAGCCAATTTTTTTTTAGAACTTTAAATAAGGAATTCTAGGAAACTCTATCATATGCTTTAGAGATAACAAGTTTAAATATCATACTAGGGAGCTTACTCCTATCCATGGAATGCATTATTTCATGGGTGGAGATTGCAGCATCAAGGATTTGTCGACCTGGCACAAAGCCTTTTTGGAAACCATTGATCATTGTTCCCATTAAAGGCTTTATCCTATTCACAAGGATTTTAGAAAAGATCTTATAGACAGTATTACAAAGGCTAATTGGTCTAAAATCAGACATTTCAGAGGGGTCAGGTGTTTTGGAATAAGAGCAATAAGAGTATTATTGAGTTGTTTAAGTAGTTTTCCAGATCTAAAGAATTCTTTAGCTGCCATATAAACATCAAACACTACGATATCCCAAAATTCTTGGAAAAAGGCTGGGGGAAAACCATCCGGGTTTGGGGCCTTAGAATCCCCCAAAGAGAAAGTGGCAGCTCTAACTTCCTCTTCAGAAATTGGCTACAATAGATCATTTTCTTCACAGGATAGGGCTGAAGGGATGTTGTCCAACAGCTGATCTTCGATCTCACTAGAGGGGTCAATGACCGATTTAGTCATAGTAGATTGGAAGTACCTGGATGTAGTCTGTCCTAACTGTTCATCAGAAGTACTGCAATACCATTTTCTCCAATAAGTCTCGTTATAGAATTCCTTTTCTCGTGTCTCAAAGCAAACAAGCGAAAAAAACAGAGTTTTCGTCCCCCTCTTTCAGCCATTGTATTCTAGAGTTCTGCTTCTTTTTTTTTAAGATATTTGTCTAGTCTTGTCATAAGGAATTCTTTGCTTGGAAAGTTTCCTTAGCTATGTTGCCTTGAGTCATTCTTGTTTGAATATCCTTTAGCTTAGTAGTTAAAACTTCTTTCATTCAAAAACATCCCCAAAGATGAACTTATTCTAGCCTTTGACTTTATTTTTAACAGTTTTGAGTTTCTGAGCCACCATATACATAGCAGAGCCATGGATAGGGATATTCCACCACTTGGAGATATAGTCCCAAAAATTAGGATGAGTAGACCACATAATCTCATATTTGAATGGGAAAGGACCAAAAGGAAGGCTATGTCTCTAGTCCAGGAGTAGGCAGTTGTGGTCAGATGCAATTCTAGGTAAAGCAAAAAGGTTAGAGTTGTTGATGATGTCCCAGTTAGAAGAAACCAGAAATCTATCATGCTTAACCTAGAGAGGTGGTCACCTTTCCTTTTGTTAGTCCAAGTGAACAACTGTTCTTGAAGATCAATATCCATGAGCCTAATAGAATTAAGGTCAACCAGATCAACCATGCTATTAGAGTAGTCAATTAATTCCCAAAGTTTCTCTGAGGGAAAAAAGGGGGAATTAAAATCCCTTGCCACCATCCATAGTCTCCCTATTGGCCAAGATTTGAGAGGCCACATCATTTCAGACCTCTTTTTTGGCATTCCTCAGACTAGGGGCGTATATATTTATTATATTTCAAGATAAAAGTGTGGAAGTGAACCTAACTCCTGGATTGCTTTTGGAGTGGGACAAGAGTGCTCTTGAAAACTTGTTTGGGTTCCACATTGTGACAAGACCCCCCGAAGCCCCAACAACCTCACAAATAAAAAAGTTGGCAATGGGCCATAGATATTTAGCAATTGCTTGAAAGTTGCTCTTAGTCATTTTAACTTTTTGAAGTAGGAGGATATCTATTTTATTCTCTAGAATACAATTTTTTGGGGAGAATTGCTTTTGAGGGCTATCAGGTCCTCTTACATTCTAGGAGAGTATCTTCATTTATGGTTCTTTTTGGAGGATGTCTCTAGTGTTCTTTTCCTTCCATTAACAATTTCTCTACCTTCTTCTCTTTGTCTTGTCTCATGTTGAGAAGGCCTGCTAGCCTTAGTCTCAGCTCCTAATTTTTTTTTTTGTTTTTACTTTCTTTTTGGGGGTTGACCATCCTTCATGGTCAGCAGAATTTTGGTTGTTGTTTGGCATGCTTGTATCCTACCCCAGAGAGGGAAAGGGGACCTTTCAATGGGGTGTTGAATTTCTTTGTCTTCATATTAGTTGCACTTTGCATGGCATCTTCATGCCGAGGGGAAACCGTATTTGAGGTGTGAAGGATATGGTACTCATTGGTAAGCTCCCCTTCTTTTTCTTCCATTATAGGGGGTGGAGGGATCCCATTCGTAAAAACATTTGATTGTAAGCCAGTTAGCTATGCAACTCCCAACTCAATGCTTTCCTTCCTAATAGGAGTTTGTGCTTTAGTAGGCTTCTTCTTAGAGAGGCCATTCTTATCTCCAATAGGGTTGTCATGTTTCAAAGGGGACTTGAGGATATTTAGAACATCTTCTTTAAAAGGATAACCCTTTGACCCATCAACTGGAGTAGCCATAGGCTCCTTAGGTTTTTGATCTAGGAGAGTATCTTCATTTACAGTTCTTTTTGGAGGATGTCTCCAATGTTCTTTGCTTTCCATTAGCAATTTTTCTAGCTACTTCTCTTTGTCTTGTCTCATGTTGAGAAGGCCTGCTAGCCTTAGTCTCAGCTCCTAAATTTGTTTTTTTTGTTTTTACCTTTCTTTTTGGGGGTTGACCATCCTTCCTAGTCAGCAAAATTTTGGTTGTTGTTTGGCATGCTTATATCCGACCCCAGAGAGGGAAAGGGGACCTTTCAGTGGGGTGTTGAATTTCTTTGTCTTCATATTAGTTGCACTTTGCATGGCATCTTCATGTTGAGGGGAAACCGTATTTGAGGTTTGAAGGATATGGTACTCACTGGTAAGCTCCCTTTCTTTTTCTTCCATTATAGGGGGTGGAGGGATCCCATTCATAAAAACATTTGATTGTAAGCTAGTTAGCTATGCAACTCCCAACTCAATGCTTTCCTTCCTAATAGGAGTTTGTGCTTTAGTAGGCTTCTTCTTAGAGAGGCCATTCTTATCTCCAATAGGGTTGTCATGTTTCGAAGGGGACTCGAGGATATTTAGAATATCTTCTTTAAAAGGATAACCCTTCGACCCATCAACTGGAGTAGCCATAGGCTCCTTTGGTTTTTGATTTTGCTTCAAGGGGGCCTTGCACTCCGTGATTAAGTTACCCACTTTAGAGCAATTTTGGCAGAAAATTGTAGCATTTTCATGTAAAATTGTTTGAGTCCACTTTCCAAATTTGAAATCAAGAATGATTATATTCAGAAGGGTTTTATGAATATCAATATTAACATGAAATTGAGCAAAAACTAACATGGACTTATTCTTTGTGATATTGTTGACAGAGATGAAGTGTCTAATGGATTTGCCAATCCATATAAACTCCTCTTCATCCCAGAACCCAAGAAGGAGTGTAGGGAGCCTAATCCGAATGGGGGCTGTTTTGTTCAGGTCAGCAATAGGGTCAAAGCCCGTTTCCATCTACATAAATATAGATTGTGCTTGTTGTAGATCCAAGGGCTAGTGATGAGGACTAACAAAAGATCATCCTTAGAAGTGAACCTGAAAGGAATAGGCCACTAGCCATCGCAATAACCTCCACATGTCCTTTTAGCTACCATTTAGTAGCTGTCCATCTTCGAACCATGTCAATAGTGGGGTGGAAGGAGAAAAAATTTCCCACTAAGGAATTCTCCATGAAGGAGATAATTCTTTCCACCGTAGAGTTGGGAAGCTTTATTTCAGTTCCTTCATCAGACTCAATGAATTTAGGGATAGTAGTTACTTACTTGCACATGGTCACCTCGAGCTTCACCCACAAGAATTCTTTTCTAGGCCTTGAGATTTGGAATCACAGAGGGATTCACAGGGTCCAGAGGGCCGTCCAAAGTAGTGTTAGTAGCTGAAGGAGTCACAACGTGGACCATTGGGACTAGAGGGTTAGCCAAAGCAGAGACAACCGTTGTTTGTACCAACAAAGCAAGCGAGGAGAGGGGACGAGGGGGGTTAGGGGGACCACCATGATTGTCAGAAACCATGCACAAACATGACTCAAACAGGGATGAGTGGGAAAGTGGGCTAATCGTCAAGAATTTCTCTCTTTTGCTATGTTGGTATAGGGCTTGGCATCATGATTACTAATGCCTGCAAGATGGTATTTGAGACAATTTATGCCTCCATGATATAACTTCTGGCATCTGATGAAAACAGCTGTCCTAGGTGTTGGTCCCTATATGACATTTCTAAGTAGGGTCTCTAGCTCAAGTTAGATGAGGGTTGTAACCGGAATTGATTGGGTTGAGCTTGAGCCCGAGTCTGATCCAAAGGCTTATTGATTTGCCATTTGTATCTAACCCACAAGTATAAAGTGAAAGTAAAACATTTTAATTTTTAAATACAAAAAAATTAGCCTAAATTCAACAAAAAATAATTTATACTAAACATAAATTTAGCTTAAAATTAGTATAAATCAACATAATTTAGTTTAAACCAGCATAAATTCAATATAATCTATTCATTTTATTCCCAAAAAAAGGTTAAAATCGGAAAAATGATTTGTGTATACGAAAAAGTAGCGAATTCATTAAAAAAGTCAGCATAAATGAACAAAAAACTTTGATGAATCCAATTTTTTGGAAGTAAAATTCTAAATACTAAGTTTTAGGAAATTATGAAATTTTTATAGCCTACATGCAAGGTTTAGCAGTCAAAATGAATTTAAATGCCTGTGAAAAAGAAACAAAAATTACTAACTTTCCCTTTAAATTCTTCTAGTTTGCTCTTCAAATTTGTCTACAAATCCTTCCAATCAGTTCAAATTTTCTCTTCAAGTGCTGTGTGAGAAAGTGTGAGAGTGTTCATACATTTCTAGGGAAAAATGGAGAGTTTTTGGTGTGTTTTAGATGTGTTTTGCATTTTGGATGCATCTGGTGAGTTTTTTACTTGGACTCGCCAAGTTTTTGGCAAGTACTTGTTAGAAATTCGACGAGTTTTTTTAGAGAGTGTTTCAGCGATTAACTCATTTTTTCAAAAACTTGGCGAGTACTTGCTGAGTTTGCCAACTATGATTTTTCTCATACCATAACTGTTTCCTACAAAACTTCTTTTTATGGTTTAAAATTCTTTTGATTACCTAAGTCAAATGTATTGTTGCTGCCCTCGTTGTTTTCTCTTTTATTTGTCTTAGCAAATTGGCCTTTTCCCTTGAAGTTTACTACCAAGGCCATCTTTGAACTCTTATTCCTGCTGCTGCTGCTAAACTGCTTTTCCCACTTGTCTTGTTGCAAGAGTTAAGTGCTCAACTCTTCAAACTTCATGTCAATGTCACTAGTAATAATATTCGGGGTTTTAATAAAATGCTTAAATGAAGGTGGTAGTCTCTTGATAGTGATTACCACCATGTCTTCTTCTATTTTATGCTTAATAGCATTTAACTATTCTCTAATATCATTGATCTTGTAAAGATTCGTTTCCATTTATTTTGTATTGAAAACAAAAAATTCTTAAGGAAGAATACTGTACCTTTATAGGAAGTTTCATGTGGGTCTTTTAGTTGCTCACGAATGTGTGTTGCATTTGTACTAGTTTGCACTTTTGGCAGTATTTCATTGGTCATAGATAGCTTCAGCATCATAGCTTCTCTATTCCTCTCATTGGACTTGTCTTGATCTTTTTCAGTTGTTTAGGGCCAGGATTCTTGCCCTAAACAAGCTGATCTAAACATTTGTATGAAAAAATAGCTATCATTCTTTGTTTCTAGGCACTATAGTTCTTTTCAGAAAACTTTTGGCTTCTCTCCAACATTATATGGAACAAACTATCCGTTTTTAAAAGAGGATCTGCCAATAAAAATGCTTAAATTGAGATTTACAGCTGCAAATCTGTTTATTCCCCTCCTTAACTAGCAAATATTGAAAAAAAAAAAGCACAGAGAAATACTTGCCCAAAATTGCTGGATTTGATGAAGAATGCTTAGATCTATTGAAAATTCTAAAATTTGGTGAAGATATTGAAAAATGCAGGAAGTTGCCGAATTTGGAATTTTCCAAAAAAAAGAAGGTAAAAACACCAAAATATCATTCTCTGTATGACTTCTCAGTACAATTCCATACAACTATACTTTGTCGTTCAGTGTGGCTGTCCTCTGAGGTTCCATATGGTCCTCTGGGTTATGTATTGGTTTTTATAGTGATTGGGTTTAACAAATCCAATGACATCCATCCAGATGTCTTCTCATGTCACTTTTTGAGGATAATTGACTATCATATAAGAACCATGCACATATTTAGCAGGACATTCAAAGAACAGATGCTTGATAAATTCACTTTGATCACATATAGAACACTTCCCTACATTCAAGCCAGATTCTGAAATTACTTCACCCAGAACGAGTTTTTGTAACATTAGCAATCTAAAATAGGATTTCCGAGGCTCCAAACAAGAAGACTAATGCCACTAATTGTAAGATCCAATTTCTTGGAGGAGCATTCAGGTCTCAATGTCTCATTTATGATTAAGGACATAGCAGGAATCCACTAGCAAGCTTTCTTCTCATAGAACTGTTTTTAAGCGATTTAAGCAAAGGTCCACTTAACATTTTCCCAAATTTTGGTCTGGAATTCTATAATCAAGCATTTAGCATTTGGCTTCAAGGGTTTGAACAACAAGGTATATGTTCTTTTCTCCCTATCAGGGAGCTTGTGTGTAGTTTTCAATTCAGTTCAATACTTTATTATGGACAGACAGATTCCACTACAAAGATCTAATCTCTTGACATGTATTGTGAAAGTAAGAAAAGGCTGGTTGCTATAAAGAAGATGATTAACAAATTCCCATGACCTCAAAATGGATGCAAATATAAGAGAGTCAACATCTTTAGACTTTAACCTAAAAGATCCTAAATATTAGATGAATATTATTTAAGTCCCTGCCCAGATTTATCCTTAGGGCACCAATTGACAAAGTTGTGTCTAAACAAGATCTTCCAGACAACATTCTTGTGAAAGCCTTTAATTCATTTTATTGCGAAAGCAGTACCTAGCAATCTTAGATTTTTGAGTTCTTTTAGGTTAAGACAGTCAATTTGAGGAAACAATGTGTCCCTTCTTTATTCCTTTTACCATCAGGTGATAAACTATCTCTATTCTATGAATCTTCTCAGTGTGAAAATTATTGAAATTCAAAAAGAAGTAATAGATAATATATGGGACAAGAACTTTTTGACAACCTGCAATTTCTAAACCATCTATAGAGTGTTCCCCCACCATTTTGTGATCTCATTGATCCTCAATAAACCACTAACTTGTCCTTAAAGGAAGGATTCAAAGCAAAGGAATTTCCATATGTCCTACTATTTTGCTAGGACCAAACCAATGCTACCTTTGTCTTCTGAACCAGTTAGGAGGGTTCTTTTCCCAATCTAACTTGGAGGACTTATGCATAGAAATTATTGATGCTGAAGCTGTGTAACACATTTCTAATATCTGTTCACCTCCTCCAAATTACAATGTTTTAGTACAGGAAACTAAGAAATTTCACTGGTGAATTGAACTTGCAACAAGATTTTAGCATTAGGGAGAATAACACAAGTTAAAGGTCCTAAGAAGCATTCTCTTAACAAGTGGTGAATAGTCTCATTTACAATCACAACAAATTTAGGGGTTAAGGGGCATTCTATTCTGATAGACTTTCAAATTAAAAGGTTTTATAAATTCACCATCAACCTCTCTCTGTACTAAGGCATCTTTGATTGATATCATAACTTTTTTCATGAAGATATCTACCCAACACAACAGTTTTCATCATGCCTTCAATGAATCTTCATTATCTTCTATGCTAAGATTTCTTGAAATCTATTAGTTCCCTACAAATAGTTTTTCTTGATTGGTCCAAGCCATTCTGTCCTAACTAGTGATCAGATCATCCAAAGTGTATTTATTGTCAAAGCTAGTTTTAGGTCCTGGAAGCAATATTAGGCAAAACTTAATTTAATCTTTTGGGCAACAGCTTTGCTAAAATCTTTAACAATTTAACATGTCTCCGGTTTTTAACTTGATTCTTGTTACCCTCTTTTGGTATGAGCTTCACCAAACCCCTTTAATATGAGATTGTAATGTTCCAACTTATAGCCTCTTTGATACACTTTTAGGAGGTTCCATGCTATCCAAATACTACTTGCTTTATTGAACTCTATAAGGAAACTATTGAAATCTAGAGATTTATCATTTTGAGAAGTAGAGCTAATCATATACTTTATTTTCTCTTAAGATTATGTTTTTTTTCCAATTTTGTTGCCTGACTATTGGATATTTTTATGGATGCCACTTTAGCTGAGATTTCTCTTTTTCTAATTTTTATCTCAGAATTCCCATTAAAGGAAATGATTCATCTTTAGAAACTCAGGAAGGCATGGCCACCTGCATATCACAAATTATCCTGCTGAACCTCAATGGCTTGCACTTTTTCTCTCACATGCTTGCCCTTAAAAAAGATATACGTATATCCTTTGTTACCTCCTCTGCTTGAAGTTAATCTAGATAGTAATCTGGCTTCTTGGGAAAGACAACTCTGACAAGCTGTTATAGTGTTAAATTTTCATCATCTGCTCTATGGGATTTACTCAGCCTGAGCTAACAACTTTTCTTCAATACTAATTTCATTCTATTGAGATTTCATGAAGGCCCTCCTTTTGAAGAGTGATTTAGTTCTTCTGTAAACTCCCGTAAAGTCCTTAAGAGTCTCAATAGAACTTTGCCAATTCTTGATCTTAGATTGCATTTCTGAAGTCCTCCATGTAAACTTCCAATGTGACCTTTAGATCCATCCACACGATCCTGATCTTTGAAATGAGAAACATTAACTTTACAGTAGAAGAAATTTACGTATTAGTGTATTTGAAATGGCATAGAGGCAAGAGAGAAGGAAACTTCCATTGGATGATGGTTCAAATATGGGTAGTCTTGACTTTCACTTTTCATAGGTGTAGTTGGCCCTAAGGCAAGTTAAAATAATATGTGATATTATTTGGATCAAGTCAACCCCATCACATATATATGAATGATGTGTATATACATACATATAAATCTCATTATTTTTTGTCTTTTTTATCATATTTGAGATACAAAAGTGTTCTTGCTGATGGTCTCCTTCCAACACTCTCCTATGTGTTTGCATTGCCATTCCACTCTAGCAAGGCAGTATTCTACATGATATTTTCAACATTGTGTTTTTGGGAGATCTGTTTCTCATCTGCTTTCGACAATATTTTTTGTTGGGTTTGCCAAGAAAAGCCCATGCTTGAAATCTCACTGCCCCGGGGTGCTATTTGTCAACTTAGTGCTAGATCCATCTTTTCCATGGATTTGCTTTACTTTACAATTGGCTTGGAATTTTCAAAACCTTTTTGAAGATATGGATTTGATGCAAAATTTTGCGTGTCTCTATTTTGCTTTTCATTTGATTTGGACTCTAAGCCATCCCTGCAGTCAAATTTCTGGTCAAAAGTGGAATTTTGAATTTTTTGGTGCCTTGAATTTACACCTTCCTTTGTTTGTATTGTCGACTCTTATCTTGGCATGATGAAGCTCCTGTACTGACTAGCTCAGTAAATGCAGGCAACTTGCATCTCATAAACTTGGGTTCAAACCTAACCATGCCTCCCTTTGTACCTCCCAAGCTTCTCTCAGCTCATCACTTGTTAGATTGTATAATGTTGATTTAGGTCTTCCCTTAAGGGGGTCCTATCTCTCTATACTTATTAATGGTCAATGCCACCTACTTGTTTATGTTTAATGCAACTTTACATTGTCTAATCTATATTTTGCCTTGTTGGCCTCTTTCATATCCCAATAACTTAGATGTGTATATATACACATGCTAAGATCATTTCATTCCATTCCATTATATTCAAAATGATTTCTTGACCTGTTGGCACCAATATGATGTATTTTCTCTCTTATTCTTGTGTGCTCTACTAGTTTGGCGATATGTTACAAGGGGACACATCCCCCTCTTAAACCTACATCCTTTCCCCACATGCTTTTCAGGAATGGCAGGATGGTAGGGGATGTCCCTTAGCCGTCTTCAATCCATTGGAAATTCACAGAATATCCTTAGAATGGGTATAGAAGTCAGGGAATATCAATATTAAAGTATTATTGTAATATTTAATGGTCATCTTAGCTTTTAGTTAGTCGGTAGTTTATTTTTAGTTAACTTAGTTTGCTTTAGTTAGCTTTTAGTATCTTTTCATCATTTGCTTTAGTTAATGATTGTTTCTTTTTAGAAACATCATCTTGTAATTCTTTATAGAAGGAGTTTTTCCTCTCCTTTGTAAATAACTAATAATGAATATTGAATATTAATTATCAATTCATGGTATCAGTGCATAGGCTCATTTTTGGTAAATTTTTTGAGCAATAAAAATTCGTAGCTGATTACTTGAAAGATTTTTTAGAAATTTTCAGAAGTTTTTTTAACGATTTTTTTTTTTTAAAGATAAAAATCAAGGATTTTTTGTGAAGAGTTTTTGTGAACCAATTTTTTGGAAACTGAAGGATTTTTGAAGCCGATTTTTGAAGGGTTTGTTGTAGAAGATTTTGTAAGGTTTTCAAGCAGATTTGAGGGTTTCTGTTGCAAGAGATCGCTGATTTTTGAAGTTGTTTTCTGTGATTTTTTCTAGGTTGAGTTCGTAATCTAATCTAGGTGATCTTGAAGAGGTTTTTGAAGATTTTTGTTTTTTGAAAAAATCTTAGTTTTTCAGAAGTTTTTTGAAGATTTTTTTTGAAAAAATTCTTGCTTTTTCAAAGTTTTTTTCTAAAAAAATCTTTCTTTTTTAGATTTTTTGAAGGTTTCTTTGAAAAAAAGATCTTGCATTTTTGAGCCTCATTTTAGACGATTTTTTTAAAATCATGGGAGTTGTTGTAATATCCCTTGCAAGTTTTGATCTAAAATTTGCCTTCAAGGAATATTGTCAGGGTTACCAAAATGCGAAACAAGGATCTTGGTTACTAATGCCCTCTAACACTTTAGGATTTTTCACCTAAAGGAGAAGGATAGACCAAAATGGCAATGCTCACACTTCTTGAAAACACCGATGTATTCCTTACAATCTCTGACCTTAGTTTGCTGATTTAAGTCTCAAGGAATATCGTCAAACACTTCTCATGCAATCTCTTTACTAGCTGTTTCTGTATTTTCAGTTTGCTTGTTTGCTTGAAATGGTTTCAATTGAAGTCTAGAAGCTTGCAAATTAACTCTACAATGTCTAACCCATAGTTGAAAACTCACCAATTGCCCCAAGCCGAAAAAATACGGTACGGAAAAAACTCGGCAAAAGTTCGGAAAAAACTCGGCAACTTAAAAAATTGCTTAAACTTCATTAAAAACACATTTTTTTTGCAAAATTCAAAGATAAGATGCATCCAATGAGTCAATAAAATGAGTAAATAGAAGAAACAAGCTGAATCTAGTTATATTTGATTGATTTGAAAGAAAATTAGATACAAAATCGCATCCCCATGTGGAATGCTCAATACGCTGATACTGATAGTCTGAAACAAAATGAAAATAGCAAATAGTTTTTGTAAAACTGAAAGTAAATACAACATTAATATATTTCAGCTTTTACAAATTCACATCTTCCTCTTCCCATGTCTAGTACTTCTCACTACGGGAGAGGGTGTAGTCGTAGGCATCTGTTGTGGCTGCTCAACCTCCATCCTGGGTCTAGAGGCTACTGCTGGTGGCTCTGGCACTGCCAATGACTCCTCCTCAGGGTCATCCTCAATGTCATCCAATGAGAATGCAAATCCACCCCCCTCCATTGCCTGTAGCTCAAAGTCATAGATCTCATCCTCGGAAAACAATGAAGGTCGATCATCTTGCCCTGTCCAATCATTGTATGGATCTATCTCATCCAAATCAATTGGATCATCTGATATTTCCTTAACTTGTTTTGTGCGCAACCGAAGATTATATTGCACATATACAAGGTCATTCAGGCGTTTTTGAGCTAGTTTGTTCCTTTTCTTTGTATGGATGGCCTCAAACAAACTCCAATTACGCTCACAATTGGACGAACTACAAGGCTGTGATAAGACACGGAGGGCAAATTGTTGGAGATGTGGGGTATTTCCACCCCAATTTGACCACCAAACATCTACAAAAAACAAATTAAGAGTTACAAGAGAACTTAGAAACTTAGAAAGGAAAGTCAAAACTCAAAAGTTGAAAACATATTTTATCAAATTATCAATATTTGTAACTTGTAAATTTCAAATTTTATACCTGGTGGCTGATTGTGTATTGCTCTCTTTGCTAGCTCTAAAGAGAAGAGTGCACCCCTTTTTTCTCTATAACTTTGGATTTCATTAACAATGAGGTCTCCCACATCAAGGTCAGGTGACATCCTTTGAATGCACTTCATGAGGCCCTCCATAACCTCTCCAGTAGGATCTGAGTAGGTGCTTGAATGGAAGAAATGAGGGTTCAAGAAGTACCCTGCTGCATGAAGGGGTTGGTGGAGTTGATGGTTCCACCTCCTGTCAATAATCTCCCAAATGGGATCAAATTTGAGGCTGTCCCCTTTATAATAATTTCTTATAGCCTCCTTGGCCCTATCCATGGCCTCATAAAGATATCCCATTGGGATTTTATCCCCATCCACCAAGCGGAGCACTCTAACCAAGGGCTCTGACACCTACAAATTACAATATAAAAATGCAAAAAAATTAGAGTTTCAAATTTACAATGAAAGACATTAAAATTTTTATTCAATTTGAATTCAAATTCAAAGTTTTGAAATTGAAGTTACCTTCACAATCTCTGCTGCCCTTTGTGCAAATTGGGTATCAAACACAATTTTTGACACCTTATCTCCTTCGGGCTTCTTGAAAGGTTGAGTCCATCCATGTTGACTCACAAACATTTTGTTTTAAAAAAGTTGTCATGTCCCCGAATTGGAGGTATGGTGATTTAATTAAATTATTTAATTAAGTTGTCCAAATTATTGATAATTTATGAGGATAGCTTAATTGATGATTTAATTAAATCAAGAGATGTTATTAAATTAATTATTTATTAAGTTATTCCCATAAAATAAAATATCAAAAGGGATGACTTATTATTTAATTAATTTAATAATAAAAAGTGACTTAAGTGACTTAGTAATAAAATAATAAAATAATAAAGTCACTTAAGGAATATTTCTAGAATCTTCTAGAAGTCTCTTGGTGATGAGGTTGAAAAAGTATAAAAAGAGGCTTGGGCTATGCATTTGGACATCTTGAGTTGAATACACTTTTCTACTACACTGCTGAAGCTGAATGCTTAGCTTATTGTTTTCCAGTCTTCGTTTGTGAAAGACCAAACCTAGCTGGTTAAGTGCCAATTTCGGTTGTGCAACACCAACCCTAGTTGGATAGTGGAGGAAGATACTTCAGTCTTTCTCATTGTGCTAATTGCAATCATTTTTGGAAGAGTTTGGGAAGTTATTTGAAGTCTGCAATTTTGTTTCAGTCTGCAGATCAGCCATGAGAGAAATTACATTTTCATTCGTTGCTCTTCAATAAGGAGATATAATTTTGTGGGTACTTGAGGGATTGCTTCCTTTGGTGTTGGCAATCATTTTCATAACAAATTCGAAGAGCTTAGAGGCTGCATTTATTTATCTAAAGTATTGCCAGGCAAGAACAGGGGCGGCTGGGTGAAAGCATCAATTGGGCCTAAGAGGAGTTCAATTTGCTTGGAATTTGATTGCTACTTCATCTATCATCAAGGGCTTCAACATTCAATCAGGTTCCACTATTAGTAGTTCATAATTTTATTGCATATGGGAAAGTTTAGAGTTGCAGCTGTAGGTGCATATTTCTTTACCAGCAATTATCATATTTTGTAATCAATGCAAATGCCAAGAGTCTTGGCTTATTGATGAGCATTGTATTGGATCATTGTGTTGTAATAAGAGATACTAATTTGCTGGTCATTTGTAGTTGTCATTGAGCAATTCTATATCATTTGTACTCAGCTTATAGTATGCATGCCAATTGTTTGACAAAATGTCAATTGGCTGTAGGTTCTCTTTTTGGCATAAATAATGTTATAATTTTGCATACCAAGTGTTTGTATTAATGCCACTTGGCTATAAGTGCATAAATGCCATCTTAGGTTGCATCCAAAGTGTTTGTCATAATTACTAGTTGCTGTAGCTGCATATTGCAAGTAATTTCAGTCACATATATGCATTGAATATTGCCAAAATAAGTTGCACATTCATGTTAGGTCATTGTTTAGACAATTTAGAGTCATTTGCAAACATTCTTATTGATGTTAAGTGGAGATAAAAGCCATAAAAACAATTTGAAATTTTATATCAGTCATATGACCCTTGTATGCAAAGTGTTTGATGAAATTCCTTGAGCCTTCAATCAGCATTTTGAGGTCAGATTTGAGCAGGGTCATTACAGTGGTATCAGAGCTTGGATCTTGCCAGCCTGTTGGAGAACATCAGTGTGAGTCATGGGTTCCATGGATGAGATAATATCAGCCTATGAACAGTACCTTACACTTCCTCAAGAGCTTAGAAATGAAATTCCCTTCTTCAAGTCAAAGGACGCTTGGATGGAGCCATTGATTCAACAACACATTTCTACCAGGAAAAGTTTGGAGTCATGGAAGACCACACTAAGAAAAAGGAAGGAGCAGCTTGAAGTATCTATGGGAGAGGTATCTAAAAGTCTCCATGATGAATTTTCAGCAGTTAGTGACCAGCATATTGCTGATCCTAAAGAGAACAAGACACTTCACAAGGACTTCAAAGTTGAAGAAGAGCAAGAAGTGTTTGAAGACAAATCAGTTGCTTTGGAGCAGCCACTTGAGGATATGGTTTCTTGTGATGCTTCAATAGGTGAGTTTAGCATTGCTTCTTCCTCTCATGATAGTAGCTCAATGAATGTTGTTCATTCATATGGAAGTCTATTGGAGGCACAAGATGTTAAGGAGGATGTGGAATTTGATCCTCTACTTAGTGGAGCAGCCACTAATGTTTTTTCTTCACATTATGAAGGAGGTATTTTACAATGGCATGATGTCATCGCGGATTTGTTTGAGGACAGCAACATGATGCTTCATCATTCTCATGAAAAGGAAGCTTGTGATCATGAACAAGCATATGATATGATATCGCTTTTTGATGACAGCCCTACACCCATTAGTGGACATGAAGATATCAAGTATAAGAAGACTGATTTTGTGTACTTTGGCATTGAAGAGATTAAAAGGTCTGAAATGATGAATGAAGAGTGGATGAGAGAGGCCAAGAAGGCTAGAGTAGTGGCTGCAAATGCAAGGAAACATCTTCAAGATGTGAAAGAAAAAGTCAATGTTTCCAACTTGGCAAGGAAAAAAGGAATTGATAGCATTAGAAGACTCCTTACTCAAAGGAAGGATGCACTTTGTGATGAGGTTGATAAGCTTGGTCAACCAAAAGACTTGGTACAATTTGAGGTTTCTTCATGTGTTGGGGAGGTTGATCACTCTCTTGAGGAGGTTGATGATGTTAGTGATGACACTCTTAGTGGATCAGCCACTCAAGAGTTGTCCTTGGAAGGTAATGAAGTCATCTACAACTCATCTTTGGATTGGTTACCTATTTCATATGATAGGGCAGCTATCTACTTGTTGGTTGGTGATTTTATTTTCTCAAAGTCTTCATTGATTGATGGTAGTCCTACTTGGAGTTCCATTGCACATCCATATTTGGCATTGTTTACATCAGCTATTGAGTGGATTCAGCAAGTTGTGCTAGTGCTGCAGGAGCTACTTGGTGGTGAAAGGGACATTACACAGATCTTCACTTGGGATCCAGGTGGCTAGTGGACAGGCATAGTTGATTCTCCAATTCGGGCATCAAATGTTGTGACAGTTGAGATGGATTGACAGTTGTGAATTGCTTGAGGACAAGCAATTTTGGGAAGGGAGGACTGTCATGTCCCCGAATTGGAGGTATGGTGATTTAATTAAATTATTTAATTAAGTTGTCCAAATTATTGATAATTTATGAGGATAGCTTAATTGATGATTTAATTAAATCAAGAGATGTTATTAAATTAATTATTTATTAAGTTATTCCCATAAAATAAAATATCAAAAGGGATGACTTATTATTTAATTAATTTAATAATAAAAAGTGACTTAAGTGACTTAATAATAAAATAATAAAGTAATAAAGTCACTTAAGGAATATTTCTGGAATCTTCTAGAAGTCTCTTGGTGATGAGGTTGAAAAAGTATAAAAAGAGGCTTGGGCTATGCATTTGGACATCTTGAGTTGCAAACACTTTTCTACTACACTGCTGAAGCTGAATGCTTAGCTTATTGTTTTCCAGTCTTCGTTTGTGAAAGACCAAACCTAGCTGGTTAAGTGCCAATTTCGGTTGTGCAACACCAACCCTAGTTGGATAGTGGAGGAAGATACTTCAGTCTTTCCCATTGTGCTAATTGCAATCATTTTTGGAAGAGTTTGGGAAGTTATTTGAAGTCTGCAATTTTGTTTCAGTCTGCAGATCAGCCATGAGAGAAATTACATTTTCATTCGTTGCTCTTCAATAAGGAGATATAATTTTGTGGGTACTTGAGGGATTGCTTCCTTTGGTGTTGGCAATCATTTTCATAACAAATTCGAAGAGCTTAGAGGCTGCATTTATTTATCTAAAGTATTGCCAGGCAAGAACAGGGGCGGCTGGGTGAAAGCATCAATTGGGCCTAAGAGGAGTTCAATTTGCTTGGAATTTGATTGCTACTTCATCTCTCATCAAGGGCTTCAACATTCAATCAGGTTCCACTATTAGTAGTTCATAATTTTATTGCATATGGGAAAGTTTAGAGTTGCAGCTGTAGGTGCATATTTCTTTACCAGCAATTATCATATTTTGTAATCAATGCAAATGCCAAGAGTCTTGGCTTATTGATGAGCATTGTATTGGATCATTGTGTTGTAATAAGAGATACTAATTTGCTGGTCATTTGTAGTTGTCATTGAGCAATTCTATATCATTTGTACTCAGCTTATAGTACGCATGCCAATTGTTTGACAAAATGTCAATTGGCTGTAGGTTCTCTTTTTAGCATAAATAATGTTATAATTTTGCATACCAAGTGTTTGTATTAATGCCACTTGGCTATAAGTGCATAAATGCCATCTTAGGTTGCATCCAAAGTGTTTGTCATAATTACTAGTTGCTGTAGCTGCATATTGCAAGTAGTTTCAGTCACATATATGCATTGAATATTGCCAAAATAAGTTGCACAATCATGTTAGGTCATTGTTTAGACAATTTTAGAGTCATTTGCAAACATTCTTATTGATGTTAATTGGAGATAAGAGCCATAATAACAAACTGAAATTTTATATCAGTCATATGAGCCTTGTATGCAAAGTGTTTGATCAAATTCCTTGAGCCTTCAATCAGCATTTTGAGGTCAGATTTGAGCAGGGTCATTCTGTAAAGATCAAAAGAACTAAGAATGCTTTGCAACGCTAAGAAAATTGTTGCAAACCTTGTGACACTTGGCCTCACCAATTCTTTCCCATGGGTGTGCTCCCTCATCAAGCGAAGAACCCAAGGGTGATTGTAGATATATTTAGTGATCCTCCTTGCGTCCTCTACAACTGGTGTGACCCAATCTAGTTTTCGTATGTCCTCTAAAAGAAGGTCAAGGACATAGGCTGCACATGGTGTCCAAAAAATTGAGGGGTGTCTATCTTGGAGGAGTCTTCCTGCTGCCACATATGCTGCTGCATTATCAATTATGATTTGCACAACATTTGCAATCCCCACCTCCATGCAAACTTCCTCCAACATCTTAGCCAAATTTTCTGCACTTTTTACAATGTGGGAGGCATCAATTGATTTTAAGAACACCACCTCTTCTTTGCATGCAACCAAGAAATTAATGATGGTACGGTTTTTTCCATCCGTCCACCCATCAGAAAGAATAGAGCAGCCATATTTTTGCCATTTTTCTTTTTGCTCCTCTACTACTGCCCTTGCCCTTTCAGTTGCATTAGCAAGCAACCTACAAGTACAAAGTGAAATTAAGTACACAATTTTAATTTGTAAACAAAAAAAATAGCTTAAATTCATCATAAAATTATAAATTAAACTTAAAAAACATAAATTAAAGAACATAAATGATAAACTAACTTCCCACTCAAGTCCATGCGAGAAGGCGCCTTGTAGCCTTTTCTTGCAACTGTCAATGCGGTGACCAAATTCTACCAGTAAGGAGAACTCGCCATATTGAAAGGGATATTGTTAAAATACTAAAAATCTGCACAAGCAATGTCTGCTTGCTCATGCACCTCCCTATTCCATCCAGTCGCCTCTAAGGAAGGTTGTGCACCAAGTGTGTTTCTAGGCACAAAATAACTATCCAACCGTGTAGGTCCTGCAGTTGCCCCTACCCCTGGTGCTCTACTACAAGAAGATGAAGGGATGGAGGTCGAGGTGTTAACGGATTGCCTTGACCTTCGTACATGTGGGCCACGAAGAGAACCCACTATCTCCTGAGTAACATCATAATCATCATCCGACTCAATTGGAGCACCTTGAGAAGAGGCAATGGTTGCTTGCATTGTTGCTCTTGCCTTCTCTCTTTGCACTTTTTTTTCTTCTGCAGCTGAAAGTATGGCATTCATATGTCTTTTTATTTCTTCTGTGGTTTCAGGACATTCCTTAGCATCATGTTGAGGGATGCCTGCAAGGTGGTACTTGAGGCGATTGATGCCTCCACGATATACTTTTTTACATGGAATGCAATATACTGTGCCAGGTATGGGTCCTAGATAAGCATACTTCCAGGCAGGATCTCTAGCTCCTGGAGGATGTTTGCCTACAAATCCTGCAGGCATGGATGGGACAGAGCCTGAGGCAGAAGCGGGTTCAAAGGCCATTATCAATTAATTATTAACCTACACAAAGTGAAAGTCAAAGCACAACTTGTTAGTTTTTGATAGAAAATTTAAAAACAAGCTAAATTAGATTAAATCAAAAGAGATTACTTTAAGTTTAAATTACTAAAAATCTATCACTAGATTCTAAACATTTTTATAACAAAAAAATTGGATTTAAAAAAAAAAATAATAAGTAGGGTTTCAAAAAAATGTGAAAAAATGTAAAAATCTGAAAATTACTTCAAACTAGTAAAAAATTAAGCTAATCTAAAAGATTGCAAGTATGTTATTCAACAAAAAAGAGGATTCAAAACAAAAAAAATAACTAGGGTTTTAAGAAAATTTAATAAAAATGAAAAAATCAACAAAATATGTTAAAAAATCAGAAAAATTCATAAAAAAATCTTGTTTTCATGAATCTAAATCTTGTTTTGATGAATCTAAATGCATTTAAATCATTTTCACACTACATTCAGATGATTTTTAAACATAGAATCAACAAGAATGAAGAATTTTTTTTAAAAAAAGAAAGAATAAAAAAAATGAGAAACCCTACTTGGAAATCAGATTTGCCTTTTAAATTCGATGTAAATGCCCTTCAAATCTTGTCTTTTGGATGTAAAATTGCTGCAAATGAGTGCACAATGCCTTGGAGATATATTTTGTTGAGTGTGGAATTAGAATGAATGAAAAAAGAGCAGGAAATCACTTTTGCGAGTTTGCAGAAGTGGCAGATGATGCGTCACAGTTTCACTCCCGCCCGTACATTTAAACTTCGCCAAAAGTCGGCCCGAGAGTTTTGAGAAAATGGAAATACAATTCGTGGAAAACTTCGCCCGGACCAAAACTCGCTGAGTTTTTTAAAACTTCGCCAGTTTTTGGTCTTCACCATCAATGGTCTAAACAATGAGCTGATTTACCGTACATTTCTTTTTAGCGGCATTAACTGACATTTTTACAAACAATTGGCATGCAAACTAATATGCTGGTAATGAATGCTATAACAATGAACATTACATCGAATAAATGTCATGCTACTTATAACTCCTTTATGGATATGTCTTCTCCAATACAATGCTGATAAAAATAGCCGACTCTTGGCTTACAAATGAGAAGTTAAAAATACAATGCAAATCTGATTTCTGAAGAACACCTACAGTAGCAATGGTTGCTATTCTATAAGCTATGAATAATGCAAATAATATAAAGGAACCTGATTTGCAGCAGCACCTTATGTTGATGATGAAGTAGCAACAAAATTCCAATGAAATAAGCTTATTTCAAACCCAAAATTGAATATAAGGAGATGCCGCCCCTGTTTAGACTGAGTGCTGAAGTAACAAATTAACTGCTGCTCTCAAATGCCTCCAAACAGCTTCTAAAATTATTGTCTAACCCTCTAGAGTGAAGCGCTCCAAGTCTCAAGGGAGATCAATGCAAGAAGAGGCCACCATGAACAAGATCATGGCTCCAAGTAGACTGAAATAATGACTGAAAATGGTGACTAGATTTTATATCAGTATATGCAAGATGCAAAATTAACCTTTAAGATAGTAAATTGATGAAGACTCCAAGCATCAAAATGTTCTCCAAATCGAACCCTACAAAATTGGCCTTTGGCCACAAATTTTGGCACAAATGAAAGGACTGAATTATCCTCTCCAATCTGCAACCCTTCGGAGGATACTTCACCACCTCAATTATGCTAATCAATGGAAGTTTTCGTTTCCAATGATCAATGGCTGTAAACTGCAGAAACCCTAGGCTCCACAATGGACATATCAAAATAACTTCAATTTTTTGGATATCCAAAAATGAGCCCTTAAGATCCTTTTATACTTTTCTTGGGAGAGCTCACACACTTTTCTTGTCAATGTGGGATAAAAGATATATTTTTCCTTTAGTATACATATCTCCACGTACTTTAATTTTATTTTAGTGACTTTATGATATAATATTTTATTTAAGTCACTTTATTAAATTAATTAAATATAAGGTTACTTTATAATATTTATTTATTTAAAAACCTTACAAATAATTAATTTAATTATTTATCTCCCTTATTACTCCCAAACCAACTGAGTCCAAGACCCCGTCAACCACAAGCAATATCATGCAAAAATGGGGACATTACAGTTGTGTTAACTAATTGTCTAGGGTTTAGTGCTTGCTGATCATAGTCTTTACCTCGTTTTTCGTGCTTTTGGAAAACGAGAGGGATGGCATCTACACAGTCTGATTAGGTGTCTACCTCTTATGCATTGATGGCCAAACGACCAATAGATCGTGTCAAACCATTTGCATGGTACATCGATTCTGGAGCCTCTTGACATTTTACAAATAGGAGAGATTAGTTCATAGAGTATATGGCTTGCTCCGATTTCGTCATCTTTGGTGGTGGCGAAGAGTACAGTTATTGGCAAGGGCAACATTCAAATCACATTTGGTGGGAGAAATTTAATATTTCTCAATGTATACTATGTGCCGGGCATGGAGCTTAATCTGCTCTCAGTGAGTTAGATTATGTGACACAATCTGAAGTTGGACATCATTTTCATTTCACACAAGTGCCGAATTGTTGATAAGGAGTCCAAGAAAACTGTGGCAATTGGGCTTGAGGATCATAGTTTGTATCGACTGCTTGATACTAGAGATCCTTTGGAGCATACGCTGGTTGTGAGTAGTTCATCTATTAGCACTCTTTGGCATCAGCGGTATGGGCATCTCAACATTGCCTACTTCTCTTAGTTGGCTCGAGACGATTTGGTAGAAGGCTTACCTGAGATTCAACAGTAGACACATGGTGTTTGCGAAGCTTGCCAAGTAGGGAAGCAGCATCATACTCCATTTTCAAATGGAAAGTCTTGGAGAACATCCAAGGTTCTACACAAAGTTTGAAAACTCGGACTCAACGCGGACTCGATAGCCCAAAATAGGACTTAGGCTCGGCACAAACTCGACAAAAAACTCGGCTAGGACTTGAAAAAGAAGAAAACCGTAGTTTTACAAAAAAACAAAAATAAATTAATGTAGTTAGAGAACATAAGAGCCTAATTTGATTATCAATTTCTCATAATTCAAATATTACACATGTTATATGATCTCCAAACACTCAATATTTGAAATTTCATCATTCATACTCATAGTTTCAAGTTTTCAAATGAAAAAAACAAACAAAAAACAAGTTTTATACTCATTGTTTCCAGGCGATGCTAAGAGTCCTAAGTTGGGATTTGAGAGTCCGACTCTAGGACTCACGCAAGTCACTCGCCAAGACTTGAGAGTCCTAGCCTGGACTCTCCAGGACTCAGCTCAGGAGTCCTTGGCGAGTTGACTCAGTGAGCCTTAGGACTCGTGAGTCCCAAGAGTCTTTTCCAGGACTCACAAAGTCCTCAAACTATGGTTCTACAACTAGTTCATGCAGATGTTTGTGGACCAATGAATTCTGCATCAGTCATTGGTGCCAAGCATTTCCTCTTGTTTGTTGATGATTTTAGTAGGAAAGTGTGGGTGTATTTTCTCAAGGCAAAGTCACAAGTTTTTAATGAATTTCAGAAGTTTAAGGCATTAGTTGAAAAAGAGTCCAGATGTCAAATCATAACTCTTAGGACAAATAATGGGGGTGAATTGTATTCCAACCAGTTCATCGACTTCTGTGCTAAATGCGGTATTAAACATCAACTTACCACACTCTATACCCCTCAACAGAATGGTGTTGTCAAGCGAAGAAATCATACCATCACAGAAATGGCCTGTTGTATTGTAATGTCCCGTTTTTTATTACATGGAGAAATATAATATTATTTTAATTATTTAATATTTCCTCCAAATGTTAATTCAAAAGGGAAATATTCTTAATTAAATAATATTATATTTAGGTGGCTTATTAAATGCAAAATCAAAATTAAGTCACAATTTTGGAAAATTAAAGAGAGAAATTTGAATAGTCAGGCAAACAGAAAGCCAAAGGACAAGGCAAATGTGAATAAAAGAATTGAGGGGAGCTGATTGTAGGCATGCATGGTTGATTTTTTGGTTTTGGAAAGCTTGGCTTTTCGTAACTTGAGGACGAAAACCCTCATGTTCTTAGAATTGGACGAAAACCAGTTCTGCACTAGTGGAATCACCCTGGTTTCATAGTTGGTATTAACGTTTTGAGTTCAGAAATTTTGTATAGTCTCTTGGAGAGATAATTTCAAAGGAAAAAAAATTCGGTTGGTATTTTGATCTGAATATAATATCTAAGGAATGATGTGAAGAATTTAGTAAACCATTGATATTGGCCGTCACTGCTTGATAGAGGAACGAGAATAGCATTAATAGTAATGGCATATGTATATGTATAATTGAAGTGCCATATTGAGACGGGAAAATCTTTGGGAAGCCTTTTTAGATTTCATACTCGAGCTAAAGAACAATAGCCGTAAGCTTAATTGAAGCTGCACTATTAAGTTGGATGTCGTGTAAAATAGTGCCTCTGATGAATGTCGATATTCATATTTCCAATTTAATCGATGTTAAGAGGGAGTTGCCAGAGGCCACACAAATAATTAAGGAGTAAGTATTTTATTTCTTGCTGCTGTTTTCTGGGATCCACAGAATAATAGAAGTCGCGTTTCTTTGCAAGAAGCCACTGTGTCAAAAAATGAAGCAATTAAGAGTCGTGGGTTTGGTATATTAAAAAATTACGGTGATATTTATATTGATGTCGCTCAAGGAGGTGACGGGAAAGGAATCATGAATTTGGGCTCTTGAAACTGATGTCTTCAAGGAGTCGTGAGATATAAATGAGGGAAGCTTTCAATATTAAAAATGCAAAAAGAATGAGTTTTCCTGATCAGTGTTGTTTCTAGAGATAGTTGG
>VDFB02342484.1:0-20632 GCA_007258455.2 Sequoia sempervirens
CTCAACAAGAATATGCAAATAGATAGTGTAGAAACATATGATTGACATCCTCTAAGGCTTCATCACACAAAACACACTTGAACTGCTGATCTATGATACCCAGCTTAACTAGCCTATCACTTGTAAGAATCCTATTTTTCAATGCTAACCAAGTGAAACAACCCGCTTTTGGTAAAATCATAGGATTCCAACAAAATGATAGAGCTCTTTGGGGATTACAGCAAGCTCCATTGCTCATCACCGCCCTGTAACCCCTTTTAATTGTGTAATTTCTAGTTTTGGTGTTGAAAATAGGATGCCATTTAATTGCAAATCCTAAACATTAATTATTTCATGTATCTCCTAGATTCTTGGAATGTGTTCAACAACACTAAGATTAGGATGAGATTAATATTTGATGAAATAATTATGATTATTGACATTTGTAATTAATTCTAAATGTAAGAAGCATGTGAGGGCGTCCATAGCGAGTTCCTAAATAATAGGGACACATGGGACACTCAAATGGTAAGGTGAAACTCACCTTGTGTCCAGTTAACTATATAGAGTAACAGTTAACACTTCTGAATGAATGTAAAGATCCTAGGAGTTAGGATTTGATGTTTGCATGCTTGAAGTTTAGTTTAGTTTAGTTTAGTTTAGTTTAGTTTAGTTTAATTTAGTTTAGTTCAGTTCAATTATCTTCAGTTGCATGCAAGTGCATGTTGCATGCATGTTGGTTATTTTGAGTTGCATGTAGTTAGCTTCAGTTAACTTGTAATGCATGGCTAATAACATTGAGTTGTATGATAGATAACAGGGACTACCTCTAGTTAACAAGGGATGACCATTCTTTGGGAATGGTGTTGAGTAAATGTTTCAATTAACTATAAAGCACTTGAAGCCAACTTGGGCACCCAAGATGCTTTATTGGATTTACCTCTCATGCATGATAAGATATTTCTAAAGGCTTAGTTAAGTAGCTTTACTTAAGGGCTCCAACTTTGAGGAAGAACTTTGGAATTATCACCGAAGTGAAGGAGAAGTTGTAGCTTCAGTTTGGGACACCCAAATGCATGAAGCACATGTTGTAAGCTTTAGTCTTCCAACTGAATAACTCAACCTTGAAGGAATATATTTACCTTTTCAAAGGCAGGCTTGTGCATTGTAATTATCACCATTTGGAGATTACAAGGTTGCATATTGTCTCTATATCTCATTTGGAGTTGAAGAGAGTTTTCATAATTGTTATTACAGGTTGTGAAAAATATTGGCTAAGGAAAAGGAAGCATTCTCAAGAAATAATTGGAGCTATTGTAATTTAGAGATTGAATAATATAATAATTCTTGGTGGAGTTTTTTCCTGAAAGGGTTTCTCCATGATACATCTTGTGTAATCTTTCTAATATCCTGTCTAGTTCTTCAATCAACTTCTCTCTACATTCGACAACAGTAAAATGGATTAATCAAGATAATCACCCACAAAGAATATATGTAACAAAGAAAAAGACTGCCAAGATAAACAATATTAGAGTTTTATAAGAATTATTAAGCTAAGAAACCTCATTTTTCAACATTTGGTATCATAGCCGAGGTTGGGTAGAGTATTGGGATTCCTTTCTCTTAAAAGATTGGAGGTTTTTAGCTTAGTGGGAGCTCTTATTATTTTTGTTATTTGCTGATTTTGGAATTAAGTTTTGTTACAATGAATTCAAGGTTAGAAATTGAAAGGTTCAATGGTTCTAACTATGAAATGTGGAAATTAAAAATGGAAGATCTTCTTGAAGAAAGAGATCAGTGGTTAGTGGTTAATAATGAGACAAAGACACCTACAACTATTTCAGATGAAGATTGGGCTAAGTTAGATAAAAAGGCAAGAGGAACAATAAGGTTATGTCTTGCTGATGTTGTTCTTTTGAATGTTTCAATGGAAACCAGTGCATATAAATTATGGAAAAGAATAGGGGATATTTATCAAACTAAGAGTCTCACCAATAAGTTGTATCTGAAAAGGCAATTATATTCATTGAAAATGAAAGATGTTGATTCAGTAGCACAACATTTAAATTCTTTCAATTTAATTCTCAATCAGTTAGCATCTGTAGATGTAAAGCTTGAGGATGAGGATAAGTGCATTTTATTGCTTTGTTCTTTACCAAATTCTTGGGAAAATCTAACTGTTGCAATTAGTGGAAATGGTGCAGATCCAAAGATGGACAACATTATTCCTACTCTCTTATCAGAGGAGATGAGGAGGAAGTCTAAGGAGGAAATTCAAGATGCCTTGTTTGTAAAAGGTAGGCCTAAGAAAAAGGAGCCTAAGGGAAACAAGGAAGGGAAGGGTAAGTCAGAAGGATGAAGTAAGGTAAAGTGTTGGAACTGTGGGAAACCAGGACATGTGAAGAAGGATTGTAAGAACAAGAAAGAGAGTTCTGATTCTTCTATAGAGGAGTCCTCAGATAATAGTAATGATGCATTGGTTATTTCAGCTAATATTGTTTGTGATAACTCTTTGCTTCATGTTTTAGAGTAATCTTCGTAGAGAGGATGGTAGTCACGATGCCATGTGTGACTCGGTATCACGGTTCAGTGGGAGTTGTTGGCAGTGACTTGGATGCATCATTGGTAAGGTTATCTCCATGTGATTAGAGATATGGTTTCTTGGTTTAGAGTATATTTGTTATTGATGTCATGGTTTACTCTTGATATGCATTTAGAGTTTGGAATATTACATGGTTCTCTTGAGACTACGATGTATAAGTATGTTATGATGCATGTTATCTCCTAAGAGGAGATGGTTAGATCTTGGATGTCATGTTTATGTTCCTGATTCATGATTGGAGCTTTGGCATTGATCTTGTGTGTTTCTCTTAAGTATTGGGTACATTAATAATTTTGTTTGATTACTTCATGAGAAAGTGTTGTGTTGCATTTGGAGTTTGCCATGGATTGGTTGGTTCTGAGTCCTCTCATGGATACTTGGAGAAATAGGTGAGGCTGGAATTCTCTTGTAGTAAGAGACATTTTGTTGGAATGGTTACTTGTAAGAAAAGTTTTTCAACAAAAAAGACCGAGGAGTCTACACCTTGGTTGAATGTGAATTCAACACACTCGGTGGTTTAGCATGCCTCTAAAGAGGTGGTTTGGTTACAGAGGCTTGGGGAAGGTAATGGTTTGGTTGATAATGGGATGGTATTAATTGAAAAAGTTAACACTTTAATTAATGTTACAGATTATATGAAGCCGCAAAGATAAGTTCTCTTGGTTTTAATCATTTCTTTGGAAGCTTCAAGACTATGCGAGGTTGCATTTGAAGTTAGCATGGTTTGATTAGTTGGTGCAAGAAGACCCATTGGCCTTGAGTCTTGTACTTGTTTATTATTCCTTGTTTAGAATAATTGCAATGTATAATGTCAAGTGGGAGAATGTTGGAAACATGATGCCATTTAATTGCAAATCCTAAACATTAATTATATCATGTATCTCCTAGATTCTTGGAATGTGTTCAACAACACAAAGATTAGGATGAGATTAATATTTGATGAAATAATCATGATTATTGACATTTTTAATTAATTCTAAATTTAAGAAGCATGTGAGGGCGTCCATAGTGAGTTCCTAAATAATAGGGACACATGGGACACTCACATGGTAAGGTGAAACTCACCTTGTGTCTAGTTAACTATACGGAGTAACAGTTAACATACGGATGAATGTAAAGATCACGGGAGTTAGGATTTGATGTTTGCATGCTTGAAGTTTAGTTTAGTTTAGTTTAGTTTAGATTAGTTTAGTTTAGTTTAGTTTAGTTAGGTTGAGTTCGAATTCGGTTCAATTCAGTTCAATTAGGTTGATTATCTTCGATTTGCATGCATGTTGGTTATTTTGAGTTGCATGTAGTTAGCTTCAGTTAACTTGTAATGCATGGCTAATAACATTGAGTTGTATGACAGATAATAGGGACTACCTCTAGTTAACAAGGGATGACCATTCTTTGGGAATGGTGTTGAGTAAATGTTTCAGTTAACTATAAAGCACTTGGAGCCAACTTGGGCACCCAAGATGCTTTATTGGATTTACCTCTCATGCATGATAAGATATTTCTGAAGGCTCAATTAAGTAGGACTACTTAAGGGTGCCAACTTTGAGGAAAAGCTTTGGAATTACTACCGAAGTGAAGGAGAAGTTATAGCTTCAGTTTGGGACACCCCAAATGCATGATGCATATTTATAAGCTTTAGTCTTGTGAATAACTCTGAAGGAATATGGCGTACCTTTTCAAGGTTGAGCTTGTGCATTATATTATCTGTTTGGAATTCTGAGTTGCATATTGTCTCTATATCTCATTCAAGTTGAATGAGTTTCATAATTGTTATTAAGTGTGAAGAAGATTGGTAAAGACAGAAGAAGCATTCTAAAGCAAGAATTGGAGCTATTGTAATTCAGATTTTGAATAATAGAATACTTCTTGGTGGAGTTTTTTCCCGAAAGGGTTTCTCCACGGTATATCTTGTGTGATCCTTCTATTATCCTGTCTAGTACTTCTAAATAATTCTCTCTACATTCTACAACGGTAAAATGGATTAATCAAGATAATCATCCACAAAGAATTTATGTAACAAAGAAAAGACTTACTTAGATCCAGCAATGAAGAAGTTTCACAATTATTAAGCTAAGAAAACACCTCATTTTTCAGCATTTGGTATCAGAGCTAAGGTTGGGTAGAGTATTGGGATGCCTTTCTCTTAAAGTTTGAAGGATTTATTGGCTTAGTGGGAGCTCTTATTATTTTAATAATTTGATTATTTTGGAATTAAGTTTTTGTTACAATGAATTCAAGGTTAGATATTGAAAGGTTCAATGGTTCTAACTATGAAATGTGGAAATTAAAAATGGAAGATCTTCTTGAAGAAAGAGATCAATGGTTAGCGGTTAATAATGAGACAAAGACACCTACAACTATGTCAAATGAAGATTGGGCTAAGTTAGATAAAAAGGAAAGAGGAACAATTGGATTGTGTCTTGCTGATGTTGTTCTTTTAAATGTTTCAGTGGAAACCAGTGCATATAAATTGTGGAAAAGAATAGGAGACATTTATCAAACAAAGAGTCTAACAAATAAGTTGTATCTGAAAAAGGCAATTATATTCATTGAAAATGAAAGATGGTGATTCAGTAGCACAACATTTAAATGCTTTCAATTTAATTCTCAGTCAATTAGCATCCGTAGATGTAAAGCTTGAGGATGAGGATAAGTGCATTTTATTGCTTTGCTCTTTACCAGATTCTTGGGAAAACCTAATAGTTGCAATTAGTGGTAATGGTGCAGATCCAAAGATGGACAAGATTATTCCTACGCTCCTATCAGAGGAGATGAGGAGGAAATCTAAAACTGGCTCCCAAGATGCCTTGTTTGTAAGAGGTAGGCCTAAAGAGAAGGAATCTAAAGCAGACAAGAAAGGAAAGGGTAAGTCTAAAGGACGGTCAAAAGCCCCTGGTAAGAGTAAGGTAAAGTGCTGGAATTGCGGAAAACCTGGACATATTAAAAAGGATTGTAAGAGCAAGAAGAAGAGTATTGATGCTTCTACAGAAAAATCCGATGACAGTAATGATGCATTAGTCATTTCTTCTAATACTGTTGTTGATAACTCTTGGCTTCTTGTTTCAGGTTGCTCCTATCATATGACTCCTACAAAGGAGTGGTTCTCTAAATATACTACATATGATGGAGGAGATGTCTTCTTTGGAGACAACAGCACAACAAAAGTTGTTGGCAAAGGAGAGGTAAAATTGTGTTTAAGTGATGGTAGTGTTAATACACTTAATGATGTTTTACATATTCCAGGACTTGCAAGGAATCTACTTTTTGTCTCTAAGTTTAATGATTCTGGAATGCATGTGACATTTGACAAAGGTGGTTGCAGATTGGTGAAAGGGAATATGGTGGTTGCTAAAGGATCTCGGATTGGGACTTTGTTTAAGCTGAATACCTCCAATGTAAATATTTTATCAAATGTAATTGAAGCTGAAAATACATGTGTGCTATGGCACCATAGATTGGGCCATATAGGTGAAAAAGGTCTTAGGACCATTCTTAATAAAAATTTGGTTGACAATATTCCTAATTATAATATTGGAAAAAATGACTTTTGTGAGCACTGTGTGTTTGGAAAGCAATATAGATCTAAATTTCCTAGTGGTACAAATAGAGCTAAAATATTATTAGAGATTATTCACTCAAATGTAATGGGTCCTGTGGATATTGACTCTATTGGAAAATCTAGATACTATGTCACATTTATTGATGATGTCTCAAGATACACTTGGATATATTTTATGCATAACAAATTTGATGTGTTTAATAAGTTTAAGGAATTTAAGGCTTTGGTTGAGAAACAATCAGATTATAAGATAAAAGTGTTGAGATTAGATAATGGTGGTGAGTATTGTTCTAAGGAATTTGATGATTATTGTAAGCATGCAGGAATAGTGAGATAGAAAACTACTCCATATACACCTCAACAAAATGGAGTAGCAGAAAGGATGAACCGAACCTTAATGGAAAGAGCTAGGAGTATGTTAAGTAGTGCTAGGCTTGAACGGTCCTTATGGGCTGAAGCGGTATGTACTTCTTGTTATTTAATCAATAGATCCCCTAGTTCATCTATTGAAGATAAAACTCCTTATGAGATGTGGTTAAGTAAGAAACCTAGTGTTGCACATTTAAGGATCTTTGGTTGTGAGGCTTTTGTACATGCGCCTCAAGAAAAGCAATCTAAATTGGATCCTAAAGCACAGAAATGCATATTCATAGGTTATGGTGAAAATGTAAAAGGTTACAAGCTTTGGAATCCACTAACAAGAAAAGTTTATTTATCTAGAGATGTTATTTTCAGGGAATTTAGAGCTTATTCAGGAGAAGAACAACCAAAGGAAAAGGATACTTCTCGAACAGTGCATTTTGAGACAAATACTGAGAAGCAACAAGATGCACATGTTGAAGAACAAGTGGATGAACCTCAAGAAGAGAGTTCAGAGAGTTCTTCTGAAATAGAGGCTCAAGATGAGCATATTGAGGATCCAAAAGAAACTCCTTTAAGCAGATCCACAAGACAACGAAATCCCGTTGATAGGTATAGCCCACCTAATTTTCATTGTATTTTTGCTTTAATGAGTACTAATGATGAACCCAGTTCTTACGGGGAAGCTTTGTCCTCAAACGAGAATAAGCTTTGGTCACAAGCTATGCATGAGGAAATGGAATCCTTGGATACTTGTGACACATGGGATCTTGAGAGTTTGCCCAAAGATAGAAAGGCCATTGGTTGTAAATGGATCTTTAAAAAGAAGATTGGTGCAGATGGTAATCTCGAAAGGTACAAGGCTAGATTAGTAGCCAAGGGCTACTCCCAGAGAGAGGGAGTTGACTTTAATGAAATCTTCTCTCCTGTTGCTAAATTAACTTCTATTAGATTCTTCTTATCTATTGTTGCTACTTATGATTTTGAAATTGAGCAAATGGATGTAGAAAACTTCTTTTGTAGAATCTTATTAGAGGAGATTTATATGAAACAACTGAAGTTTTATTTATGCAAGAAAGAATTGGTTTGGGTTAAAGGAATCTTTATATGGATGAAGCAGTCTCGAGAATGTGGTACAAGTTTGATGCTTTTGCATTAAAAATTGGTTATGTTAGGAGTGAGGAAAATCATTGTGTTTATATAAAAATTATTGATGATCAACTTTTAATTATTATCTTGTATGTTGATGACATGTTGTTTATTTGTAACAACAAGGTAATGATCAGAGAATTGAAAGCACAACTCTCGAGCACATTTGAGATGAAAGATCTAGGGGCTGTAAAATATATCCTCGGTATGGAGATCAGTAGAGATAGAGGTAACAGAAAGCTTTGCTTAAGTCAAAGTAATTATGTTGATACTATTTTGAAAAGATTTAACATGCAGGACAGTAAACCAATTAATATTCCTTTACCAGTTAGCACGAAGTTAAGTTTAGATATGAGTCCTAAATCTGATTTTGATTTTGAGGAAATGTCTGAAATTTTGTATGCTAGTGCAAATGGTAGTTTAATGTATGCACTGGTTTGTACGAGACCAGATATAGCACAAGCAGTGGGAGTTCTTAGTAGGTTTATGTCTAACCCTGGTAAAGAACATTGGACTTATGTTAAGAGGGTATTTAGATATTTACAAGGCACTTCAGATTACTATTTAGTTTATCATGGTTCAAATAATATTGATATTATGAATAGATCATTGGACATACAGGGGTTTGTTGATTCAGATTGGGCAGCAGATCTGGACAGTCAGAGGTCGACAAGTGGTTATGTGTATACTTTGTTTGGAGCTGCGGTTAGTTCGATGAGTAAGAGGCAGACCACGGTTGCTTTGTCCACCACAGAAGCAGAGTACATGGCTGCAACACATGCCTCTAAAGAGGCAGTTTGGTTACAGAGGCTTGGGTCAGGTATTGGTTTTAATTGCAAGCAAGTTAGGCTTGAATGTGATAGTCAAAGAGCTATTTGTTTAGCCAAAAATCCTATGTATCATGCTCGTACTAAACATGTAGATGTTTAGTATCACTTTGTGCGAGAAATGGTTGAGAGTGGGAAAGTATTAATTGAAAAAGTTGACACTTTAATCAAAGTTGCAGATTATCTTACGAAGCCAGTTCCTATAGGTAAGTTCTCATGGTGCAGGAAGGCCATTGGCCTTAAGTCCTGTACTTGATTTAAATTTATTATTCCTTGTTTAGAATAATTGCAATGTATAATGTCAAGTGGGAGAATGTTGGAAATAGGTTGCCATTCAATTGCAAATCCTAAACATTAATTATTTCATGTATCTCCTAGATTCTTGGAATGTGTTCAATAACACTAAGATTAGGATGAGATTAATATTTGATGAAATATTCATGATTATTGACATTTGTAATTAATTCTAAATGTAAGAAGCATGTGAGGGCGTCCATAGTGAGTTCCTAAATAATAGGGACACATGGGACACTCACATGGTAAGGTGAAACTCACCTTGTGTGTAGTTAACTATACGAAGTAACAGTTAACACTTCTGAATGCATGTAAAGATCTAGAGTTAGGATTTGATGTTTGCGTAAAGGATTTTAGTTAAGTTCAGTTGAATCGGTTATTCCGGATTCGATTCGATTCGAGAATCGGTTAAAGTTCCAATTAAGTTGATTCCAGTTGATTCAGTTGATTCAGTTTAGTTTAGGTTGATTGATTATAGTTTAGATTATCTTGATTTGCATGCAAAGTGCATATTTGCATGCATGTTGGTTATTTTGAGTTGCATGTAGTTAGCTTCAGTTAACTTGTAATGCATGGCTAATAACATTGAGTTGTATGGCAGATAACATGGACTACCTCCAGTTAACAAGGGATGACCATTCTTTGGGAATGGTGTTGAGTAAATGTTTTAGTTAACTATAAAGCACTTGGAGCCAACTTGGGCGCCCAAGATGCTTTATTGGATTTACCTCTCATGCATGATAAGATATTTCTGAAGGCTCAGTTAAGTAGCTTTACTTAAGGGCACCAACTTTGAGGAGAAGAGCTTTGGAATTATCACCCGGAAGTGAAGAGGAGAAGTTGTAGCTTGATTCCAGGACACCCAAATGCATGATGCACATGTTGTAGCTTTAGTATTCGAATAACTCTACTTGAAGGAATGTAAATTACCTTTCAAGGGCTGAGCTTGTGCATTGTAATTATCACCATTCAGTTACAAGGTTATATTGTCTCTATATCTCATTCAAGTTGAATAGAGTTTCATAATTGTTATTAGGTGTGAAGAAGATTGGTATAAAGGCAGAAGAAGCATTCTCAAGCAGGAGTGGAGCTATTGTAATTCAGAGTTTGAATAATAGAATAATTCTTGGTGGAGTTTTTTCCCGAAAGGGTTTCTCCACGGTACATCTTGTGTGATATTTCTAATATCCTGTATAGTTCTTCTATCAACTTCTCTCTACATTCTACAACAGTAAAATGGATTAATCAAGATAATCATCCACAAAGAATATATGTAACAAAGAAAAGACTTACTTAGATCAGCAATATTAAAGTTTTACAGAGTATTAAGCTAAGAAAACACCTCATTTTTCAACAATTTTCACGTCCATACGAGCCCATTTTGGCCGACTTACTAAAAATAGTAAGTTCTTAATTTTCGCTATTTCTGATGCCTAGCAGTCTTATACCCCTTAAGTGCCATCATGGAACTCAAAACAACTAAAGAAAATAAAGAAAATATTTTTTTTTGGGTGATGCAAGATTGCCCTACACCACTAAATGCTCCTACATCAAAGATTAACAAGAAGAAATCTCATAAGTTTTGATACCAAGTAAGAGTCCATATAGAATGATCGATACCACACAATATTTGGCTAAAGATATACCACCCAAGATCGAGGAGCTTCAATGAAAGCATGCAAGAGAGATCAAATATGAAAGAATAATGCTATTATATCAAAGGCTACAAATATACAATGGTAATAACTCAAAAATATAAATAGAACCCCTTGGTTATATAGGCCAAGATGAGACACAGGATTACATAAAAGTATGACATGTGTCTTAATTTTATGACTTGGGACATAAAATGATAAGTATCCTATGTGTACCGTAAGTAAGATTAAGTAACTAAAGTGAATAGGATCTAGGTGATGAACCAATTAGGTAAAACATCATGTTTACACCCAAAAAAAAGTGAAATTTTGATAATTTCTCCTATTGATGCTTTGAATCTCAAAAGTCTTAAATCTATCAATTCCTCTCTACAAACTTGAGAACAAAAAACTACTATTACCATACCCTCTGATGAACATCACACATTGAACCT
Source organism: Sequoia sempervirens (assembly GCA_007258455.2). Classification (NCBI taxonomy): domain Eukaryota; kingdom Viridiplantae; phylum Streptophyta; class Pinopsida; order Cupressales; family Cupressaceae; genus Sequoia; species Sequoia sempervirens. The sequence continues at coordinate 10,860 of VDFB02342484.1, forward strand.
TGAAACCCTCTCAAAGGCCTCTTCAAACTCTTCTTTACACCACTAATTCACGTTGGAATACTTCATTGAAAAGATGAAAAATCTAATTCAATTTTAAAGAAGGGAAACTAGGGTTTACAAAGAGGAATTTGGAAGTTAGTTTGAAAACCTTATATAATGTCCTTTTTGAAAACCTTGAGTTTTCTAAATGCTGAAATTAGGCACTATTTAATGAAAACCCCTTCAAAATGCAATCACCCACACATGGAGAACTTGCTAAACATTATATAATCAAGTGTGTTTGATAATCAATTTTTTGTTTAAAACATAATTACTCAACCAAAAAATAATGCTATAATTCATTGATAAGTACAAAGTATTTTCTACAATGTGTCAAGTTATAATATTAATATTAGGATTCAACTACATATTTTTTATTCAAACTTATTGATCTATATTTCATGAATAGTGATTCACACAAACCCATCTCTCATGAGAATGAATGGTCCACTAAGTGATGCAATATTTCATCATTAGTGATTCACATGAACCTATCTCTCCTGAAAATGAAGTATATTTCATTAGTAGTGGTCCACATGAACTTCTCTCCTGAAAATGAATGGTATATTTCATCAGTAGTGGTTCACATGAACCTCTCTCCTGAAAATGAATAGTCCACTTAGCATTCATTGCATCACGTAATGGATCATTCATTCTCATGAGAGATGAGTTTATGTGAACCACTAACCATAAAATTTAGGTCAATAAATTTGACTCAAAAACTACACAATTGATTCCTAATATTAATATCATTATTCAAAAGTATAATTAAAATTTGTCATAAATGACACATAATTGATAACAATCCTGTCATAATTGGACCAAGATTGATAAGGAATTCTCTGACGAAGAACGAGGAATGAGGTGCTATGATTCTTGTTGCTAACTTGAATATGTTGATTGCCAATAAAGAAACGCTGGTATTAGCGCAGTCTCCTACTTATGACAAAAGAATGAAGTCATAGCTCTGCTGAGAATGAATTTGCTTTTGTTGTAAATGGGATTTGATGGGTTATTGATGCACAAAATGATTAGCTTTTTTACTGTGTTTCACTTCCAAGCACGTAATCAGACGTCCAAATGTAAAAACTTAGTTTTTCCCTTTTCAGGTGCACACTTGGCCTCTATTCATCATGATTTCATTTCAGAAAACTTGTTCTGCTACTCTAAGGTGCACAACAGATCACCAAACCGTGATTTCTCACTTCAATAGTTTGCTATGAAGGCCCAGGCGCGTGCTGGGCAATATGCTTGCATACTTCTTAAGACATCAAACTTTCAGATCTGAAAACCCCTCAATGGAAAAGCCTTTGAAAAGTAACTTGCCTCTGTTGAAATGATGAAATGATGAAGGCTGATACAAAAATCCCTGCAATATTGATACGATCATTGTGGTTAAGGAATAGTGCTCTTTGTCAGTCCTCCATTGATTAGGCTCCATTCTTTGCCTTAGTGCATGATCCTAAGAAACTTTCATTTATCATCCTTGGGAGATCACAAACAAGAGACAACTAACATAGACGAGTAAGACAGTTTTGATGCATGAAATACTGTTACAGTTGCAAATGGGTTTTGAAATGAAATGAAATGAAAAATTTTAATGACATTTACGAGGTCAAAGAAGTCTATGGGACCCAAGAGCAGCACAAGAGCCTCCCACAGAAAGGTCCTAAACAGTTTTCAAAAACAAATTGAGTTGGGGAGATTTATTTCTATGTTTACTATAAAAAGATCAATGATCAATTTATTGTTATTCTTTTGTATGTTTATGACATACCATTGATCAATAACAATGAAAAATGATTAGGATTTTGAAATCTCAACTTTCTTTACAATTTGATAGAAAGAATTTGGGATTGTTAAGTTAATTTTAAAAATAGAAATTAAGAAATATAAAATTTTAAAAAACTTTGATCAAGTTAAAATAACTATGTTAACTTTATTCTATAAAGTTTTAATGTATACAATTAAAAATTAGTGAGTATTCATATTTCTGCAAGACCTAAGTTTTTAGTTAAATAGTGTCTGGGGACCCAATTTGCAATTTCATCCAAGTTCTTGCCCATTTTGTATATTTGTTTTGTGTTGCCCATCAATTATACATGATCCGAAAGATCTTTAATGGACCCCTTTGTCAAACTTGTGCTAGTTTCCCCCTTTACCTCGACTGTTCGCCCAAGTTATAAAATCTCAAAATTGTCTAAGTATGGACCGTGTATGTTTTCAAAACTGTTGTGTCAAAGCTTCTTGGGAATAAAAATATCTTGAACTTCCCTACATCTTCCAAAACTTGATAAAAGCGTCGGCATGTTGTCAATGTGGCGAATTGGATGAAGGATTGAAGCAATGAAGAAGAGGCAGCATTGGTGGAGCCTCAACACTATTTAAAAGCACCGACAAGTAATTTGGGAAAATTTAATGTTCAAAAATGCAACCATGCTCTACATCTGCTTCATCTGCCTCTACCAAGCACCATTACTGCAACATGAACCTGTTCCAACAACCATTATTCTTGCAACGATCTTGGTTGCTTGTTTTGGGTGGGATTCATCCATCCACCACTCATCTCAATTTCAAACAATTTTTGCATTATTTTTCCATAATTGTTTTAGGTAAGTCGCATTAACTAGGGGAGAGGACCCAGTAGTTGTGCACCCTAACTTCGTGCTTCTCAAAATCCTAGGTAGAAATTTCAAATCACTCCCAATTTTTTACAGCAGCTTACTTGGCAAGTCCCCTGCTTATAACTAAGGTTTCAGGGCCACATCATCAAATATGATGCCACATCAGCATGCTTTTTGTCAAGGTGTCCAAAAAGGCCCAAAAAAAAAGTGAGACCAATACTTGTGCATTCACAGCATGTTTTATTGAGCACTAATGTGGAATCATACGATTGGTTGCTTTTTAGATCAAAGGAATACATTTTGTTTAATTATGGGTAGTCATCATCAACACTAACAACTTTAAAGTCACAACTATTGATCCAATATTGATAAAAATATTGGACATTATATAAACAACTATTATCACAACTATTGAAACATGCTCAGGTACTGGGTCCTCTCCCCTATTGCAATTTCCTTATTTTTTCATAATTGTTTTGGGTAGGTTTGACGTATATATATATATATATATATATATATATGGGCATTTATTATTATTGGTCATTTGATCTAATTTTCTAGTTTGGGAATGCCTAAGGCTCATTTTAGTGCATCAAACATTGTGAAGTGTAGGAAGGGTCTTCAAATGCACATTCTTTGTATATGTCTTCATGGTATTATGTAATGACTCAATAAAATATATGGTTGATATTATGTAGTTTCTCTCACCACAATTGTTGGTGTGATTGTCATAAGGGATGATAAAAGTGTGACAACTTCTAATGCATTATAATGCTATTGTAATGGTATTTCTCTTGTTCCGTGTGGCTTATTGTAGTTTTGTGATGGATTATTAAGTATGTCTATGGAATGCAGTATTATCTTTGATTTGTATGTGAATACAATTGTTGGCGTAAAATCTAACACCTCTGGAGTGCAGGTTTATACGGACAGCTATGTACACTACGCAATGAGTGCTCTTCAAATTAGGAGGGGAAGCTCCCTCGTTGTGCTGGAATGCATGAAAAAGAAAAGTAATTTGCAGCCCCATTTTGTTCTTACCATCCAACTTTGTTAATCTGATGAATCAATCTATCCAAGCCAAGAAAAATGTAGCATGAGGAAATGGAGCAGTGGTTTGACTATCTGGACGATAAACGAAGTTTAGATTCTACTTTGAAGGCAAAAACCATGCATCTATCCATTAAAGTTTATTAAGTACAAACAGATTTAAGAATTCTACTTCATGACAATCTTTATGAAACCCTATGTGGCATAACACTTGATCAAAATAGTAAAGATTTACAAAACAGATTTATCATCACAATCTCACGAAACCCTATGTGGTATAACACTTGATCATAATGATAAAAGGTTCACAAAACAGATTTATCATCGCAATCTCTTGAAACCCTATGTGGCATAACAATTGATCACAATGGTAAAGATACACAAAACAGATTTATCATCATAACCTCTTGAAACCCTATGTGGCATAACAATTGATCATAATGGTAAAGTTGTACAAAACAGAAAGAATTCACCATTACAATTGCATGAAACCCTATGTGGCATAACAATTAATCGTAATAGCGAAGACACGTGAACAAATACCAAAAGAGCAATATTGAGGGCAAGGTAGGCGCAGCATATATTTCTCTCTCAAGCAAAAGTTAATTACAAATGAGCAAAAGCTCTTATTTATATACATCAAGGTGTAGGGAACCCTAAAATCACCTTGAGTCATCTATAGTCTTGCAATGCATGCAAGATTCACTGCCAAACCCTAATGAAGTAAACTATACAGTTAACTGGAAAGCTACCATCAGTTAACCTAAACATCTAATCTAAAAATGGACAATTGTGCAAGCATGCACGTCCTTATTGAAAGCGAGTTAACTGGAAGACTATCATCGCTAACGTGAAACCCTAAAAGAAACTCCAAGTAAATAAGGCTAATCTCATAATAGATATGCATGTGATGACAACATCGAAGTTAACTTAAAAGGGTAACAACTGCTAACTCCTCGCGGTGTAATGTCTATCCCGAGGGAATCAAGTTCATCGCCCGCGATCTCGAAAGCAAACTAACTCTCAACGAGATTGTTAATCGTGATCACTATCCTCGAATAGCAAAGAACTTGGCAATCTTTGCACACTCAAACTAGCATTTAACTGACTTATAACTTTGGCGGCTCCGTGACTGAAGTGATGGCCATTATCTCTTCTGCGGCTTGATACAAATCGGTCTCAGCTTTTCTAACGAAATCATGAATTAAGACCGATTTGGTCTTGAACTCAGTCTGTGTGTACTATACTTTGAAAAACTCGCCTGTTGATTGTGAACACGACTATATTCTGACAACTTTTCTAGAAAACTAAAAATAGCCTTTCGAAGAGTTATTTTCGGCTTAAAATCGGAGATATGGGTTTTGTCCGGCGAAGATCTCTAAGACAACCTGCACGTCGATTTGGCGAAAAATTTGACTTCTACCGAACACCATGCAAGGAATTTCATTGAGAAAATTAGAGCCTCGAGAACTGATGCTCTGGAGTAAATTTTCCTGAAAAATTCTGGCACATGGGTTTTCTCAAGGAAGCTATTCTGAATCAACCCAGATGATTTGTTTTGCCAAAAGTCGCCAATTCTTCAAACATGCGAAAGAATTTAAGACGAGAAATAGAAGAATTTAAGACAAAAGAAAGAAGTTTTTAGTGCTCTGCTTCTGCTAAAATCGCCATCTCAAGTCTCACGGGATAATCAATTTGTACCTGCAAAGAAAGTGTTTTGATGTCTTCACCAATGATTGTTGATGAAGAATTTGCCTTTGGTTTGCTAAAATTCGCTTTTGCTTGAGAAATACGAATTTCTCTTGAAAATACGCCTTGTGAATGAAGAAAAACGAATTTTGCTCGAAAATACGCCTTTGCTTTGAAGAAAAACGAATTTTGCTTGAAAAATATGAATTTCTCTTAAGAAAAACGAATTTCTCTTTAGCTTTGCGAATAATAAATGAAGATGGTGCCATGCTTAAAGAAGATGAAATTCGCATCAATCTGACAACTGCAAGATTTAAAACCCTGACTGAAATAGAAACCTTCCAATTGGTCGCCCTTCAGTTGAACTGCCACTGACTCGGAATTCAAAAATAAATAATAATAAAATATTTATCATGCAATAGCAAAGGCGCCAAAAATAGAAATCGCCACTCAATGCTAAAATATGCAAAATATTTGAAACTCCAGTTGACAATTGAATGAAGCTTTAGGCTTCACCGATTCTGAAAAGTCATCATTCGAGCTTATAGGCGTTCATTTGCTCAAGATTTTACACTTTTTATTAACTTCCTATTTTATAGCTGACGACAAAGTTACAACCGGCCAACTTCGACACTGATTTCCGGGTGACCAGAAGATACTGAGACTGAACTGAGATATTCATCGGAAAGCCTGCTGAACAAGGAAGAAATGTCTACTGGGAGACACTACTGCAAAATCCATCATTTAACCCCCTGAAAAATTAGGCGCCTCTGATTAAATTGCTTTTACGGGTTCTAGACTTGGCCATTTCTCAAACTGCCATCTGACACTTCAAACGGTTGCTGATGATGAACGGTGAATCCTGCTGACAAGAAACGAAGCTCACTGCGTGCCTGGAGACATTCTGCATCCAATGACTGTACACATGACCTCTGAAAAGTTCATTAAGGGCCTCAAAAGTAAAAGCGCCCCTGGCTCTTAGTTGCACTAAGGTCATTTTGACGAAAATTGAACTTTCACCCAAGTACCCTACTTTGACCTCTGATATCTGGAGCTGGGATGACCCGATTCAGGCACTAGCTGTTTTAACGGATAGCCAGAAGGGCCCACAAGAGAAGTCTCTGGAGGCGACGAAGCAAGAAAACTGCTTCTAAGACCTCAAAAACTCCAGTGCGTATTTTATTTAAAATTACCGCTCCAGACTTGGCCATTTTCCGGATATCCTCACTTTTCAGCATTGCACCAAAGACCTCGCACGTACGAGCGACTGCCAAATCCCGAAGGCTGACGGCTAGGCTCGTTGGATAGATAAAATGATTACGCTCAAAAGCCGTGAAGACCTTGAATGCGAACGACCTCATCTGACAGGCCTAAAGGCTAGGCGCCTCTAGACTTGTAGAAATACACTGCAAATTGTTTGTTGGTCCGCCCGTGAAATTACGTGCTTGGTAGAACCTCTGCCACGATCACCTGGAACGTCGGATCGACAAGCTGGATGGTGCGTTGCGGAGCTGGGCTAGTGTAGTACTGATGTCAGGAAGACTCTGTCTGCAAATTTCACCATCTGGAGGGTCCTTTAAACCAGCGCCCTGGCCTGTACTTGCACTGGGAATAAACGGAGAAGCTCAGAAACGTGAAAACTCCATTTTAAGCTGATCTTCAGACGACTGCCGCCAGAGTTCTGAAACTCGGATGACTATGTTTGATATTTCGTTGGATAAGCAGACTAGTCGTGAACAGATTGACTGTATTCGCTATCGAAAATGCCAGAATTTACCCCCCCTTTAAGATGGGCGCCCTCAGGCTAGAGGCGCGCTTTTGCCTGAAAAAGACAAATTTCTCACATCTGGAAACTTAGGGATTTCAACTTCTGTTGCTGTTTGCCGGAGCTGTGAGTCTCGGAATACTTTGCTAGATAGCTCGACAGATAGCCAGACTAGTTCTGAAGAGATTGACTGGATGCTTGAACATTTTAAATGAGATCTTGACCTTCAAAAAGTTGGGCGCCCCTGGGCTATACTTGCACTTTTTGACTTTTCCTTTGAGAAATCTTCATATTTTGACCATAAAAAACTCTGTTTTGATCATTGAAATGACCGTGTGCAACATGAAACGCCATCGTGAGATGTTCCTCCATTGTGAAATGCTCCATTCTGAGTCTCTGCTTCAGGTTCTGATCAATAAAACTGACTTTGACTGACAAAACATTAACAAAATACTCCATGCTTGATATTGCCCAAAACTGTATTTTACATCATTTAGCAAAGTTTAGACTACTTTATGCAAAATGCCTTGATGAAGCAAAAAATTTGGTTTGGGTACAACAACAATCATGTTGATGTTTTATTGGATATATCTCCTTCCTCTTTGTTGTCCATGATTTAGTTGTCTAATGGAGTAGGCATCAATCCATATTGGTGAAGGATCAAACATTTATCATTTAAACAATCGCAAGTTGTCCTTGTTAGTTGTAGGAGTAGATTAGGATTCATACATTTTCATGATTCATCATTGTAAACTAGTGAACAAATCTCAAGAAACCACAAACAATTAAATAATTTGAGAATCATTACATACATGTTTATGTATTACCATTACATAAAGTATGAAATACAATTATCCATGGGGATTTAAACATTATTGTTATCTATAGGTGCATGTGCAAGGTGTTGTTTCAGCTTTATAAGAGGTTTTATGCAGCTAGTCTATCTTTGACCTAGTGATAGTTATAGGGGTCAAGTGTATGTTGGATATAGCTGCTAATTATTGTAATCATATTATATTTTAATTGATTTAAAAACCTATTAAGGGTATCTCAACGAATACCCTCAAGAGTCTTAGATGAGCTTGAAGTGTAGGAGACACTACACATTTATCAGTTGGCCTTTAACCCTCAATATGTTGATGACCTCTCATTTTACCTTTTTGATGACAAACCCCTAGCCTCGAAGGTGGAACTAAGTTCTAAGATTGTGAAGTAGCGGTTAGGATTCATACATTTTCATGATTCATCATTGTAAACTACTAAACAAATCTCAAGCAACCACAAACAATTAAATCATTAGAGAATCATTGCATACGTGTTTACACATTACCATTGCATATAAAGTATGAAATAAAATTATCCATGGGGATTAAAACATTGTTGTTATATATAGGTGCATGTGCAAGGTGTTGTTTCAGCTTTATATGAGTTTTTATGCAACTAGTTTGTCTTTGACCTAGTGATAGTTATAGGGGTCAAGTGTATGTTGGATATAACTGTTAATTATTGCAAACATATTATATTTTAATTGATTTACAAACCTATTAAGGATACCTCAAGGAATACCCTCTAAAGTCTCAAATGAGCTTGAAGTGTAGGAGAGACTATCCATTCATCAATTGGCCTTTAACCCTCAGAATGTTGTTGAACTCTCATTTTACCTTTTTTAAGACAAACCCCTAGCCTTGAAGGTGGAACTAAGTTCTAAGATTGTGAAGAAGCAGTTTTGGGAATCAACAATGTCTATTTACAACAAGAAAGATGGAGAACATAAGTTATGTCACTTATGCAATTGCAATTTCTTTCCTTAAGTATGTTATGATTTTCACTAAACCAAACATTGTCCAAATAATTCAATTTTTAAATAGGTATATGTCAAATCCAAGCAAGGAGCATGGGGTTGCAATGAAGAGAGTTTTTAAATACTTTCATAATACTTTAAACTACTCTATTTTTTATTAGGGAACTTCAATAGAAAATAACTTATACATGTTAATGGATATATAGGGATTTGTGGATGCAAATTGGCTAGGAGATGTGGATGGAAATAGGTCTACCAATGACTATGCATTTAATCTATTTGGTGGTGTAATTAGCTAAATAAGTGATCAGGTGCGATCACTCTTTCAACTACAATTATAGAGTATATAGTAGCTATTTTTGCCTATAAATAGACAATCAAGCTTCAAAGGTTGTGTTCTAATGTTTGGTTGAGTCAAGTTGTAGTGAGGATTGACTATGATAATCAAAATGCCATCACTTTAGTAAAAAATATTTTCACACACAGACAATGTTATGAAACTTTTTCCCCATGAAAAAAATTGAACAAATAAAGTTTACAAACTCAAATAGAGAATAAATAGTAATGCATTCATTACAAACAAAGGAGATAAGTAAAATGAATGGGAGAAAAGAAATTACTTTAGTTAAAAAATTTAAAAGGTTAAAAGAACCTTATGAAAATAAAAATAAACACGTATATTTGAGTGATTTTTTATGGGAAGAGTTTGTAATGATATTTAAATATTTGTAATGATGTAATTTATGAATAAGCATGATCGTTAATTTCCACCCTTTGGGTTATTATATAAATCCATGAAATAAAA